>CABHPH010119479.1:0-20885 GCA_902168325.1 Peromyscus nudipes
AAGAGAGAGAAGAGGGATTATATGAGCAAAGAGGGTTAAGATCATGATGGGGAAACCTACAGAGACAACTGAACCAAGTTAAAAGGAACTAACAAACTTTAGACTGACAGCTGCATGGGACCAGACTAGGCCCTCTGCATAGAGAAGAGAGTTGTATAACTGGGTCTGTCTGAGGGGCCCCTGGCAGTGTGATCAGGTACATGAGCTGGCTTTCTGGATCCCATTAGCTTTGATCAAACACCTTGCTCACCCTTGAGGCAGGGGGAGGAGCTGTGTCTTGTCACAACTGAATGTACCAGGCTTTGATGTCCCTCCATGGGAGAACTTACCCTTTTGCAGGAGGGGTGGATGAGGGTGGGTGGGTTATGCGGGTGTGGGTGGAGCAGGAGGAGGGATGACAGGGGCATCTGTGGTTTGTATGTAAAATGAATAAATTTTTTAAATAAAAAAGAAATAAAAGAAAAAAGAAAAAAGCCTTAAGAAAATACAATTTAAAATATCACTGAAAGAATTTCAAGGCACTGTCCCCTGAAGTAAAATTTTATCATGGAAAAATACAAAAATAATCAATTATAAATACCTGTCTATTACACTAAAGTCCTTCTATCCAATGATCAGCACAGGACATTAAAAAACATTTTTGCACAAAACAATATTTACAAAGGTATCTACTATTTGAAATCATGAGCCCAGTTTTCCGTCAATTGTTTCAAAGCTTACTTCAAATGGCAGCCATAACAGCATCAGAAATGGAAAGTGGAAAATGACTAACTCAGTCTAAAACATGACATGAATGTGGGGTGTATACAAATGAAAACTTTTTAAATGGTAGTGATGAAATGTTTGAAGGTAATAAAGAGAGTGAAATAATGTGAGTCGCAGATGGTCCATAAACTAAAAATATTGGTACTCTTTGGAATCTGGAAATGAAAGAGAATCAGGCACTGTTTGAGAGCCTTGAAAAGGAACACATTTTTGTTGAAAATTTGACTTTAGCCCCATGAAACTAATTTGAGACATCAGATGCACCATTGCCTATGATTAGCGTGATTGATTTTAGATCACTAAGCTACTAAGTTTATTGTAATTTATTATAGCAGTGATTGAAATCTAAAACAGCTGCATTTCATATCCAAAGAAAATAACCACCAAAAGCAAATGAGAATTAAAGATCTAATACAGATAGCATCTGGTGAATTTATAAGATAGCAGATTTACTATGTCCATAATGAATTGTATTCATGAACTAAAAAGAAAATGATATAAATCATAAATGAGAGTCTATATACAACAGAAGTGCCAGGAACTGAAAAAATGATAGACATGTATTTTAGTGTTTTTTAATTGCTTTAAAATATAACTATATAAATAATACACATAATATATTGGGTATCTGTATAACATGCACAAAAGTAAATATGTAAGCAGTAATTACTTCCAATTACTAGGGACATTGTTGTCAATTTATAAATAATCTGAAAATATACTTAAGGTGTTCCTCATGATATGTTATATACTAATTTTAAAATTGATGCACATTTTTATGTAACTTATAAAACAAGACAACTATGTAAAATCAAGAAAGAATGGTGTATTATAACTCCAGAGAGACATGCAAAAACAAGTAAAAAGAAAAAAAAACTATATCAGGCATAGTAGTGAACAACTTCAATCCTAGAATCCAGCTGCCAGAGGCATGAGTATCTCTGTAAATTTAAATCAACCTGTCTATATAGTGAATTTTATACCAACCACAGATACACAATGAGATGTTGTCTCAGGAAAAAATAATAAACAAAAAAGAAATTGTAAAAAGGAAAAAAAAAGTAACAACTAATCTAATCTATAAAAGAAGAAACAAAAAAGTCCTAATTTTACTAGAAAGTAACTAGAAAACAGGTGGGTTTAATCCAACTAACTCAATAATTACACAGTAACATGTTAGGTTCAAAGAGAAAAACAGGATGAAAACATCATATTGTACAAAAGAGCATAGCCCTACTGCAAGGCTATGAAACAGAGAAATAACGTAAAATCAAACACAACGTACCAAACAAAAATAGTTGTTACCCAAGAAACTTGTAACAAGATAAAACAATCATGAAAAAATGAAAACAAAATAGTATTGGTAAAAAGATGAGCATATGAACAAATAGAATAGAATGCATTTCCCATATACTACTCAGAAATAAACTCACTTTAAAAAGTATTTAATTAAATTTTAATTACATCACTTTTATCTTTCCCTTTCTATCCCTTCCCCTCCCTCCAATACTTCCCATACCTCCAACTCCTCCCATAGCCGCCTCACACTCTTAAATTATGTATATATACATACATATATAAATTTGGGAGCTCATTCCTGGAAGACGCTAATTCTCCCACTCTCAGCCTTTATTACTTGCCTGTAGTTCTTTGTCTAGATGTGGGATCAAGTAAGATATACCCACTTCTGCGTTAGTAGCATGTATATTGACATTGCCGATGTTCAGATCTGTTTCATGCAGTTATTGCTAGGAGAAAAAGTGTCACAGAAGTCTTCCATGTATTTTGGCCTTTACAATTCTTTGATTCCCTCCTTCCTCAATGTTCCCTGAGCCTTAAGTTCAGGAATTGTGCTTCAGATGTATCCATTAGGGGTGGAGTCTTGACTATCAGTTGACTTCCGCATTGTGTTCAGCTGCAGATTTCTGTAATTATTTCAGTGAAAACAAGCATCTCTGATGAAAGGTAATAGCTACACCTATTTGTGGGTAGAAGTATAAGCTTTAGAATGTAGTTAGGAATCACACATATAGAAATAACACATAAAGAAAATAAGACCATGATTTCAGGAAGGACCAAGAAGAAGGGTACTTGGAAAAGACTGGAGGGGGGGAATGGGAAATGACGTAATTATATTTTAATTTTTAAAACAATTAAAATATAAGAAGTAAAATTAAAAGATAAAATAAATATATACATAGGGGAATCTAGAATATTTCATTATAATAGGATTAAAATTCATATATTTTATTAAGTAAGTAAATAATTATAATATTTCACAGAAATTTTTTAAGCAAGTATCTCTAAGTTTATTGTATGCATATTTTGGTATCATATACAATTTGAGTATCTACTTAAATTCATCTAATAACTAATTTTCAAGTATGTATTTTTGACAAGCACAATTGTGGCAAAAACCAAGACAGTGAAAAGATATAATCAGCACAAATGATGCTCCTTCTATGATTTCCTTTTACTGTTTAATATGGTAAAGCATTTCAAGGAAAAATAGTGTAATGTATTAAAATATCTTCATATTGCCTAACAATAATGAATCTCTGATTTTATCTCCAACAATAGCATAGTAATTTGGAATGGAGGGAAAAACATATTGAGGTGAAAGTGCTATTATAGAAAATATAATTTACCCAAAAGACTTAGTTGTTTTATAATGGGGCTACAACAAGTTTATAAAAGTTACTTAAACAGTCTATGGAAGATAATGGTAATTTAACTACATAGTAATTAATCACTGCTTTTATAAACTAAATTCAGTCAACTGAATTTTTTTTATTTAAGTATTTATTTTAATTTTAGTTTTGTTGCAGAATGTGTGTGTATGTGTGTACATGTTTGTGTGTGTTTATGTATGTGTAAACATAACCTCCTGAGTTAATTTAGTTTTACCTGAATGTATATGAATCCATGACTGAACACTTGGAATTGGATAATCAATTGGGAGAGGGGCTCAGTCAAAAGGAAATCTATTTTCCCTATTTTCATAGTTCCTTAAATGTTTGTTGTTCTTTCATGGGATTTCCCCCACTGCACATTAGCATTTCCATTGGTGGTGTACGGTAATATTGTTTTAGCAGAAATATTGTTGAAGTAGCATAGATGAAGTGTCCCTCTCATTCCTTGGTCCTCTAAATCTTACAATCTTTCCATTCCCTCTTCCTTCCTTAATGTTCCCCCAGCCTTAGGTGCAGGAATTGCTGTGCTGTAGATATATCAATTGGTACCAGGCACCCTACAATTATGTTCTTTACAATTTGAATGCTTGTGGTCTTCTGTAATTGACTCCTACTGCAAAGAGAAATTTCTTTGATGAGGGGTGAGAGCTATACTTACCTGTGGACATAAGGATAAGAATTAAGAATATATTTGGAAATTATGCTGGTTTAACAATGTGGCAGAGGCAGGATCTACTTTATGATTTATGATCCTAAAATCCCTCAATATTTGCCTAAGTTTTTAGTACCAGACATAGTTTTTCTCCAGTTGATTGGATCTTAAGTCCAACTAGACAGTTTTTGGTTGCTGACAAGTGTCACTCTTGTACCCTTAGGATTGTCATTTATTGCTCATCATTGTTATGGATAATATGATTCATATAGAGCAGTGTAGGACTACTAGTTGTTTCCCTCACTTGGATGCTTGTATAGCACCTTCTGTTACTGTGAATGCTAGTTCTTAAGGATGAGACATTCAAAGCAGATCCAGGTAGGATCTTCTGGGTGTTGCGCATGTAGTTACCTGCAATGAAGAATTGCCTTTAACTTCTGGCAAATGAGAGATAATCTTTTGTGTTATGTATTGCCATACTTATTAGAATATTTTTTCATTATGAAATAATGAATACCAAAATAATTTTAAAGCTATTTAACCAATTTGGCTAAGGTTAAGGTAATATGCATTTCATGTGCACATGAGAAATCCTCTTAAACACACACACACACACACACACACACACACACTCACACACACACATTCTCTTCAAGTGAAAATCTCACTCCAAGAACTCATTGAATTTTAAGTAACTCATAGTCAATTGTGTTTTTCACACAAATAATCATATTTACTCTCTAAATGAATAAAATGAATAACCTTATAAGTAATTTAATGAAACTATTTAACATATTCATTATATCAATATTAAAAGTATTCTATTCTATCTGTTATGATGTTTCTTGATATAATGTAAGCAAAGCTTTATGTATATTTTATCCTCAGCCATTTACTAGGAAAAGGAATAGATTGCTATTGTATCCATTGGATAGCTACTATTTTATAAGGTGAAATCCCTTTATTTGAGATCTGCAAATAACATGATCATTTCACTCAGTTGATTTATGCAATAATCTAAGAAGCAAGTATACACTTACAGATGGTGAAGGTATAATATAAATATTTATATGATCTGTGACCAAAAAGAGTGGCCGGACAGTTTCTCTGGTCCTACCAGGACCCTGCATTCCCATTGCCTGCTTATAAAGTAATTACTCTCAGAAGCTTATATTAATTATAACTGCTCAGCCATCAGCTCAAGCTTGTTACTGACTAGCTCTTACACTTAAATTAACCTGTAATTCTTACTTATATTTAGCCACGTGGCTTAGTAACTTTTTTTAGTTCTGCCTTGTCATCTTGTTTCCTCTGTGTCTGGCTAGTAACTCCTGACTCAGCCCTTCCTCTTCCCAGAATTCTCCTTGTCTGCTCACCCCACCTATACTTCCTGCCTGGCTACTGGACAATCAGCATTTTATTTATCAGCCAATCAGAGCAACACATATTCACAGCATACAGAATGATATCCCACAGCACTTTCCCTTTTCTATCTAGTCAAAAAGGAAAGTTTTAACTTTAATATAGTAAAATTACATATAACAAAACAGTTATCAAGAAAGAATTATATTTATAATATCTAGTCTATTTGTATTTGACAAAAATTAAAGAAAATATTCGATCTAGTCTATATTTGTGCATCTAAAGTTTCATATCTAATTTATCTTTTATCAGAACCAAAGAAAATTGTAACTATCTAGTCTTCAACTACATCATAGTCCTCAGAAGAATATAATATTACCTCAGTAAGCAGGAGGTGCATTGTAAACAACTTCCAAATTTCTGGAAATGACAGAGAAAGCTACCTGCTTGGACAGTCATCTAAATTTCCTTTGCAATATTGGTGCATCAATCTTCAACCTATAGGTCTAGAATCTCTCAGTCACTTCTCTCTGTGTCTTGCAGAATATCCGGCAGTCTCGTCTGTGAAGCAGGAACCTGAAGGACCATCTCAGCTTGCAAAGTTCAGTGGTCACCTTCCTATGGGTCCTGCATGTCCAGTTGATACAACATTTTCTCAAGCAGTCCAGACAAGAACAGTTTCTTGCCCAAATGACTATTGTTGCCAAGAAGAAGATAAACTCCATATGGAGTGCCTTCAATTCCCATCTTCCTCTTTGAAGTAAATCAGTGCTGCCAGGAGCAGATGTGTCTCATTGTCCAGGAAAGTCTAAGTTTTTAAAACATTTTAAATGCCATATTCTGTAGGTCTTTGAAGTGTTCGAAGATTACCTACCTAATTGAAATATACCTATGTATACCTACACAACTAACATGACTTTAAGTTTGATTATCATAAATGACTAATTATTAATCTGTATTTCTCACCAATACAGGAAAATTTCACATGAGCTGCACAAACAAAATACTTTAAACCAGAGTAGAAATATACATACAATATAACAAAATTAACTTTAAATTTGTATCATTAAACTAAAATCCATAGCAATGTAAAACATTTTTTAAACAAGTTGTTGCTCTTTAAAAGTAGGTTAAATAATCTATGCTTTCATTCTATCATATCTTTTCTTCTTTAGAAAGAGATTGCATGTTGTGGGATGTTCTGTATGTTAAATGTGTTGCTCTGATTGGTTAATTAATAAAATACTGATTGGCCAGTAGCCAGCCTGTGGTGGTATTGTGTTCTCCAAAATATTGTGTACCTTAATAAACTTATTTGGGGTCAGAGACAGAAGGGCCACAATATTAAACAGAAGTTAGGCAGTGGTAGCACACGCCTTTAATCCTAGCATTCCAGAGACAGAAATCCCTCTGGATCTCTGTGAGTTCAAGGCCACATTGGAAACGGCCAGGCATGGTGATCCACACCTTTAATCCCAGGGAGTGGTGGTAGAAAGCAGAAAGGTATATAAAGCGTGAGGACCAGAAACTAGAAGCATTTGGCCTGGAGAAGCATTTGGCCTGGAGAAACATTTGACCTGGTTAAGCATTCAGGCTTTTGAGTAGCAGTTCAGCTGAGGCCCATTTGGATATGAGGATACAGAGGCATCCAGTCTGAGGATCCGGTGAGGTGAGATAGCTGTGGCTTATTCTGTCTCTCTGACCTTCCAGTGTTCACCCCAATACTTGGCTCCGGGTTTGATTTTATAAATAAGAACTTTTAAGACTCATGCTACACCAGCCAGTAAGTATATGCGGGACAAGCAGAGAAGAGAATTCTGGGAACAGGAAGGCTGAGTGAGAGAGACGCTGCCAGCCACTACCATGAGAAGCAACATGTTAAGATACGTGTAAGCCATGAGCCACATGGCAACTTATAGATTAATAAAAATGTGTTAATTTAAGATAGAAGAACAGTTAGCAAGAAGCCTGCCACGGCTATACAATTTCTAAGCAATATAAGTCTCTGTGTGTTTACTTGGTTGGGTCTAAGTGGCTGTGGGACTGGCAGGTGAGAAAGATCTGTCCTGACCCTGGGTCAGGCAGGAAAACTCTGGCTACAAATGGCGCCCAACAGCTCGAGCAGCAGTGAAGGGTAAGAAAGGGTTTTTAGCTCTTAAGTACTGCTCTGACCTCTTGGACTTTAAACTAGGCATTTGGCTCTGCGTTTCTTATTTAATAAGATGGTTACATCTATAATTGCATTTATAATCAATAAAATAAAATAAACATTTAAAGTTTAAATGTTTGGGCATAGCCTTGTATCTACTTCCTGCTGGATGAGGGTGCTGGCAATCTTATGGGGATCCTGAGAAAATTAAGAATTATGGTCAAGACCTGACTGGAGTAGTCTGTGAGGCTGCATTGTCTGAGCCATTTGCCTTGAAGCTGATCTGGATGTTGAAACATCTGGAAACCTTTCAGGGCGTCTTCCTTGATCAAACCATCTTAGCTTAGAAGCAATCCATAGGTTCTCATCTTTTGTGGAAACAAAAGCAGAACCTGTTTTCCAAAGCAACATATCCTTAGACAAAAAATTTGAAGTAAAATACCTTTTATATATATATATATATATGTATAAATTTAACTTAGCAGCCTTTATAATCAAATGTCTTTCTGCAGTTAAAAAAAATCCCAAAGACAACACAGATTCTCTGTGTAATATAAATCTTTACGTGACTTATTTTTTATATTACCTTTACTGTCTCTTTAAAGACTTTATTTTTTAAAACTATTACTTTATATAACTGTCTATATTCATTTTCATTTCTCTTCCAAGCCTACATACATTTTTACACACACCATAAACCATTTAATGTCTTATTCCATCTGAATCTGCCTTATTGTGAATCTATTGCTTTAAACTGCAGTGGCTAGTACTGAATCCGAAGCCTTGGCTGCTGACTCTGCCCACTTCAGCTTCCCAATATGGTGGTGATACATTTACTGTGAGCTCTGGGAGCCATACATACCACACACTTTTGCTAGTCTCTGTACTAGCAAAAGCTAAATTCACCATGCCGTGTACTGGCACTGCATGGCTTGGAGATGCCTCTGTGCACCATGGTGGGTATCCATCATGCTACAGGTCAATCCTACATGATGCTGGGAACTTGCCATTCTGGAGCTCATGGCTTGCCTGAGACACATAGCTAGGAAGCTGTTTTTAGTTCCAGCTTAGAACCTTTTTTAAAAAGCTTTCTCAGATTTTAGGTGGAAAATCTTGCTCCATGTTAGGCAGCCAAATGTAGTTGGAAGGTTTCTCTGGTCTCACCACGTCCCCGCAGTCAAATTGCCCCATTATAAAATAATCACTCAGAAGATTATATTTAGCCACATGACTTAGTAATTTTTCTGGATTGCAAAGCCACTTCAGCAATGATGCCATATTTCCCTTGCCTCAGAGGACTCCTGTTGTCAAAGCTGCAACCACACTTGTCTTGGCAAGAATGGGCAGTCCTTTGTTTTGTGTCCTGCTTGTCCATTTTGGACAGCATATTGTCAGCAGTCGATTCAAGGGCACTTTCTTGCTCAGTGGCTAACTTTTGCCACAGTGAAAGTAAGCCCAGCTAGCTCAGTCAGTAGAGCATGAGACTCTTAATTTCAGTGTCGTGGGTTCGAGACCAATGTTGGGCACCAATTGTAGATGAATTGTTAAACGGTCTTATTAAATAAATAACATGGAGCCAGATATAGGAGTGAAAACTTGAAGATCAGGGAAATATAAAAAGCCACAAGCTAACCTCACCTCACTGACACCTCAGTCTCCAAAGAGACCTGCTTCCCATATACCCACACCTATATGCCTTTTTGTTCTGTTCTCTCATTGGCTCTCTCAGCCCAGCTACATCACTTCCTCTTCCTACCAAGCTCTGTAACTTCCTGTCTGTCTGTACAGACTTCCAGACCTCTATAGTTAGTGCTGGGATTAAAGGCATGTGTCACCATGCTTGGCTCTGCTCCCAGTGTGGCTTTGAATTCACAGAGATCCAGAGAGATACATGCCTCTTAAGTGATAGGATTAGAGGTGTGTGCTACCATTGCCTGACTTCTATGTTTACTTATGGTGGCTGTTTTTTTTCCTCTGATGCTCAGATAAATTTTATTGGGGGACACAGTATATTGGGAGACATAATACATCACCACAAAAAAAGGATGTCTGATAAAGAATGAATGGGGGCTGGATGGCAGTGGCACATGCCTTTAATCCCAGCACTCAGAAGGCAGAGCCAAGCAGATCTCTGTGAGTTCAAGGCTAGCCTGGTCTACAGAGCAAGGTTCAGGACAGGCACCAAAACTACACAGAGAATCACTGTCTCAAAAAACCAAAAATAAATAAATAAATAGGGAAAAGTGAATTAAGGCTGTGTCCTTCCCTAAGTTACTCTATATTGTATAAAGCAGTGAATTTTTAGACTGACTTCTACTACGAGAAATTGTACATTACAAACAGATTTGATAGCATTTTACATATGGAGAATGTCTATGCATCTGAGTTAATCTGTAACTAGAACCACCTTTCTGGTACTAACCAAGAGGGACAGACTTACTCTTGGGAGTAAATGGTTCCAACCCTGGAACGTAACGAGATGGACTGGGACTATAAGGGAAAATAAGAACATTCAAATATCAGGAAAAAGAGGCAGCCAGAGCTTATTTGACTCAATAAACCAAAAAAAAAAAATGGTGTAACACACTCACTTGGATGCAATAAATAGGGATACAATAAGACTACAGTGGTAACTTCCCCACTAGCATGTTATCTAACCACCTATTGTGTCTATTAAGGGACCAGCATGCAAAGAACATTCAACTATTCCAGAAGCTTCAGGCAGGTGTGATCCTCAGTGTTGAGGTGGCCTCCTCCAGCTGTGATCAATCCATTTTCCTGTTCACCAGCTTAGACCTATGATCCATCTTTCTTCCTGTTTCTTTGTAGAGACCTGGTTCAGGCTTTGCTTCACTTTACTCCTATGGCTCAACTCTTAATCTGCAGCTTGACTCTGTGCTGACCCGGCAACAGCCTGCAACTTCTCCAGCAAGGTTTCCATTTATCAATACAGATTCTATTTGTCTTGCTGCCAGCTTCTATGATACAAACACTTGAACTTGTTTTTGACTCTTAACCCTTTACATACATTCTATAATTTATACACAGACATAAAGACATACACATAGATACACAGACAAATAGAAGGAGATGGAGAGACACAGAGATACACAGAGATAGACTGATTTATTGTATGAAGTATAATATGTGGTTTGACAATAAGTTTGGAATAGAGGAATTTATATTCAAACTCTGCCACAGGTATTGAGAAAATTGGCAATTTCTGGGAAATTGCTGGCATTAAATCAGCCATCTGTTGTTAATCTATTCCTATTCAATGAACTCTGACATTGTGGAAATATACAAACTTGTCTGTATATTTGAACGTATCACACTCATGACACTTGTCTAATCTGGATACCTTTTTAGAAACACAAAAACTGACACAATGAGATTATTTCTTGAGTGAAAATCAGAAGAAACTACAGAGCACCATGTAACAAAAACCTATCTAGAAATTAGACCAAAGGGAGGGAGGTTGAGGCAAAAGTGGTACTCATTGAGGGAAAGCTTTTTTCTGCACCAAAGCAGTTATTTTATGAATTTTCTTTTATCTTTATTTTCTATGATTCTTTTTAAACTGATCTGTTACATGATTTTAGTGAAAAGTGTAGCATCTGGATTGAATCTCGGGCCCTGCACAGAGACAGCACTGTCTGAACAACTAGGAAGATTATAAGATTATTATGTAACCAGAGGCTTTGTATTAAAGAACAAAGACTTGTCATCCAAATGGGCCTGTCAATCATTGGAACCTGAATAATACCCTCAGGAAAGTCTTTTATTCTAGTAACTTCAAGAAGCATTGTAAAACCTTGGGTGTATTGGTTTGTTTTGTTATATTTTGTTTTAGATGGAAATCAAAGCACTTTTGACTAAAATCTACTCTTTAGAATGCCTCACATTTGTTTGTAACAAACTCTACCTGTCATCCACTATGTACTGTCCCTCATCTCAGTACACTCAGTGGAGAGCATAATGATCTGACAGCAGATTGAGGCCAGAGCAAGATCCTGGTTATACAGAGAAATGGATATAAATAATTAGGAGTGAGATGTGTATAACTAATTGATAGGATGAGGAGCAAAAGAGAAGAATTTAGGCAGTCCGGGAAATTGAGAGTTCAAATGTAAATTGTCAGAATGGAGAAACATAGAGAAAGGACAACAAAAAATATTCCTTCATGCCCATTAATGAATACAAAGACATGTTCATGTATGTGTGTGTGTGTGTGTGTGTGTGTGTGTGTGTGTGTGTGTGTACAATAATACTGGGGACTATTTTGCAGCAATTAGCCTCACAGGAGCTAGACTGCTTTGCAGAGGTTTCAGAGGCCACACAATTCTAAGAATATGAAACTTATAGTTCAACCTACTATGAAATCATTCCCCAAAGCAATAGAATTTCAGCTGATGCTACAGAAAAAGATAAAATACATGTACTTGAAGTGTACATTACTTTTGATAATCAAAGAGAGGCCAAAGAAGGAAAACAACAGTTATAAGATATCTAGACTACTAAAGTGCATATTCATAATTTAACCTCTAGCAGAAGAAAACTTAAAATGCCTAATGTTTTCTGTAGAATATAATATAAAATAAATGTAATCCAAAATTTAGACAACAAAGTCTAGAGTGAATTTTAAAGAGTAAAATATGCAGGCAAGATTAACAATAACAATATTAAAACAAATTAAAAAATCATATCTCTCTTTATACATACATTGGATTATTTGAATGAAATTGAATAAAATTATGATGATTATTTTGATGTTTCAGAAAAATTAATTCAAAATGTTAATGATAATTAAAATGAAAGTGATTAAAAAACAGATGTATATAACAAAACCAGTAAGAGAAAATTGATCAAAGAGATTTTCAGATTTGAATAAAATGAAAACCTAAAGTTCTCAAATTAATCTTTTGAGAATTAGTAAATTGAAAAAAATAAAAGGGAAGTATATATAACTATTAGTACAAGCAAACAGAAGAAAGATGGTACTTGAGAAAGAACATAAGGTAAAAGACATACTAGACTATGGAGATTAAATGTAATGTATAAAAGACGAATCTTAGAAAGAAGAGAGACAGAACATTGTAGCAGGGTCCTATGCTGTTGTTCCCTTTGGGGGCGGGGGTCAAGTAGGCGCAGAGTTAAACCACACAGACTCTGGGAGAATGTCGAAACAAAAAGCTCAGTTTATTCAGGAAGAGGTAAGCCTTATATACACTCCACCCCACTCTGTGGGGAGGTCTGATGAATATTCATCAGCTGGTGTGACATGGCTGCCTCTCATTGGTCCAGGTCATCTCCAGATCATGCTTCAGCTGCCATTGCTAAGACCATCAGGCAGACCCAGGCTGGCTCTCACAAAGTATCTTTTTTACTTTTTGGGCCATCTGACCCTCAGGCCTGTTAGGGATGAGTCATCCCACAGAACATGACAGTGACACAATAGTTTTTGAAAGCTTTATTTTATCATTTTAAATTATATGTATGTTTATGTGTGGGTTGTAGTATGTTTACCTGAGGACAGGTACTTCCCAAGCATAGACACATTGGGTCCTGTTTAGAGCTATATTCACACACAGTTGTGAACTGACCAACATAGGTGATGAGAACCAAATATGGTTACACTGGAAGAGTAGTAGATGCTCTCAGCCAAGAACTGTCTCTCCAGTCCTGAAACAGTGTTTTCTAACTAGATAATTCAAAATTAAATTATATTTAAAAACTGAAATAATTGCAGATATCAACATATCCACAAGATCCCCCATAATTTCAATGAGATAAATATAAAGTAAAACATTTCAAAATAAATTTTAATAAGATTCTTTCACAAATCATAAAAAATAGTATCCCAAGTTAAAATAAAAGAAACAAAATAATTCTTTCAAAAGAGAAAAACATAAGAAAGTTGTGATTTTAGCATAAAAGTATATAAACAAAAGTCTGAGGACATGGTTAATTTGCCACTGTGCTTATTTAATATGCAAAAAAACTTTTAGAATCAATAGAGAGAACAGCATTATAAACAAAAAAATCTGGGTATTATAGTGCATGTAAATAATTTCAGCCCACCAGAGATAGTCTGAGTGTCCAAGAGTTGAAGACAGAAGGATAAGGTACTTCAAGGCCACCCATCTCTACATAGTGAGTTTCTAACCAGTCTTGGCTACAAGAGATTCTGTCATGCCTTTTCTCTGTCCTAAATAGACATGATTTTGAAATTCTTTCCTCAATGTTCTAGTGAATTGAAAAAAAAAATCCACAGTTTAAGTTTGGCAATTTTTTAACGAATTTTTTTTATTTATTTTACACACCAATCACAGATTCCCGTCTCTTCTCTCCTCCCCCCACAGCCTTCCCCCCAACCCATCCCCATTGCCTCCTCTGAATGTAACAGGCTCTGTTGACTCCCCATTCAGTTGAGGCAGGTCCAATTTTAATGGCAGAATTTATCAAATAATCCTCCTTTCCTTGGTCACTTGGCATAGGTGAGCATAGGTTATTTGGTTACAATTGTACTTACTAATATTAACTCTCAAATCACATATCAGACACTAAATTTATTTATCTATCTGTGTATCTATTTGTGTGAATGCGTGTAGAAAACAGAATTGATAAAAGGGACAAAAGGGACTGCAGCAGTTTCAATGAGAAGATAAACATGTTGAGAATGGAACATCAACAGGAGTGATCAAGTTAATCTAAAGTCTTAGGAACAACCCCAAGTTCAGTTCCTGTTGATTCTTGGTGCACACAGCAAAAGTTCATGTGACAAGTTAGTGCAGGTTGATCAAGTGCAGTGCGTCTACTTATTTACATGGTACAAGTGAATGAATGGCATCATTTTCTTGGTGTGTTAGTTTTCATTTTCAACTTGACACAGTCTAATGCCACCTAGTAGAAGAGTACTCATCTGAAGAATTGTACCAATCAGATTGTTCTGCAGTCAATTGTCTTGAATGGTGATTGATTTGTGAAGGCCCAGCCAACTGTAGCCTGCAGCATCCCTAGGCAAGTGGACTGCACAAGAAAGGTATCTGAGCATGTGCTTACGAATGAGCCAGAAAGCATCCTTCCTCCATGGTCTCTGCTCCAGATTTCTGGCTTGAGTACTGGCAATGAATTTTCCCAATAATGGAGTGAAAGCTGAAAGTGCTTAATGAAATAAATCATTTCTTCCTCACATTGCTTTTAATTATAGTGCATCCCAAGGAAGTTTGCTTAAAATAGATTATATTTGGGACCCAAGAAAAAACTAACATATTAATGGCAAATGAAGTAACTTCATGTATTCTATCTGTCCATGATGGAATAAAGCTTGAAAATCAATACCTAAAGGGAACTCATACAATTTATATGTTTATGGAGAGTAAGCAGTTCATGACAGATGAATGAGTAATTGAATAAATTCAGAAAGAATTTTAAAAGGGGTTGGAATTAAAGAAGATGAAAATATAACATACCAAATTATCTGAAAAGTGTCAGCATAGTCCTCAGAGGGATATTTGTAGGTCTATAAATTCACATAAAATTCATTTTTTATGTAAAAATAACTTGATGGTATATTCCACCAGGTCGGAAAAACAATGGGCCTTTAAAGATCTCTCAGTGATAATTAATTCTCGGTGTTTTTGTAAAGGAACAGAATTCATTTCCCAGAATCTATATTGTGCAGCTTATCTGCTAACCTCTTCTGTTCTCTGTGGGTATCCATTCATATGTACATACACAGAGATACATACACTTACATATAAATAAAAGCAAAATAAATTTTAAATGACTTTGGAAAAACAAGATCAAACCAAATCCAAAGCAGTAAATGGGGGAAAATAAGCAATATTAGGGCATAAATTGATGAAACTAATAATAACAACAGCAACGAAGCACAATATAAAGAATGGGGGTAAATCTTTGCCTGTTGTACATCTGACAGCACATTAATATCTACAATACATTGCTTAATAAACAAAACATGAAGGAAAGAAATCCAATCAAACATGGTGATATAGATATGAACAAAGATGTCTCAAAATAAAGTAAAAAAAAAGAAAGGAAGATGTAGTGGGTAGCCATTCCAGCTTTAATCTGGAAGTTCCAACCCCCATTGAGGCTTCGCCAACTGTCACGCCTACAAGGCGGGGCCAAGGGAGGACACTGGAGACCCGAGATCGGGATGGGCCAGCTATCTCTGTTCCTGGACCCGAGATGAAGGGAGAGAGGGAGACCGCCTGGAGCCGCCACCAGGACAAGAAAGATGTAAAGTACCGGTAAGCCAGGAGCCATGTGGCAAAGTAAAGATTAATAAAAATGGACTAAATATAAGAGTAAGAGCTAGACAATGATAGGCTTGAGCTAATGGCCAAGCAGTTTAAATAATGTAAGAGTCTGTGTGTTTATTTTATAAGTGGGTTCCAGGACTGGTGGGATTTAGCTAGAGTTTTCCTGCCTGGCCCAAGGTCAGGACAAATCTCTCTCATCCGCCAGTCCCACAGCCGCTCAGACCCAACCAAGTAAACACAGAGACTTATATTGCTTACAAACTGTATGGCCGTGGCAGGCTTCTTGCTAACTGTTCTTATATCTTAAATTAATCCATTTCTATAAATCTTTACCTTGCCACATGGCTCGTGGCTTACCGGCATCTTTACATGCTGCTTGTCCTGGCAGTGGCTGGCAGCGGCTGGCAGCGTCTCCTTCCACCTTCCTGCTCTTTTTATTCTCTCTGTTAGTCCTGCCTCTACTTCCTGCCTAGCCATTGGCCAATCAGTGTTTTATTAGCAACACATTTGCCATACAGAACATCCCACAGCAGTGGGACTTAGAGGAAGCTAGAGAGAAATTCTCCACCTACAAATGGTGCCCAACGGCTCGAGTTTCCACCTCAAACCTGGGAATATTTAATAAATAATTCTAAACAAAGCCCATAACAGGTTCCTACTTCATGTCTCATATGGACAGGTACACACCTCAAAACGCGGGTTTGAGCTACTGGCGGTTCCTGGTGTGTGCGTTGATCAGCAGCATGGCAGAAATGAGGCATCTGCCAGCGGCACATTACACTGTGTGGTAGATTTAGTCTTTACTACTATAAAAAAAAGAGGTTTCTGGGCTACATGCTGCTTTGATAAAAGCATAGACCCACTATTTCTGAGAGTTAGCTCCCAGAACTGGCGGAAAACATACCACCGCCATGTTAGAAAGCTGAACTGGGTGGAGCCAGCAGCCACAGCGCCATTTCAGGCTTAGAATGCTACAGTTTAAAGCAATAGCTTCACAATAAAACTGATTCAGATAAAATAGTTTCCAATGTCTATAAAAATGTACGTAGGCTTCAAAGAGAAAAAAATATATACAGTTATATAAACAAATAGATAGTTTTTAAAAATAAAGTCTTTAAAGAAACATTGAAGATAATAAGCCACTTAAAGATGGCTATCACACAGAGAATCTGGATTATGTTGTCTTTGATATTCATAACTAAAGAAAAATATTTGATTGTAAAAGCTGTTGACTTATGCCAAAATGTAAATTTTAAAGGTACCTTGACTTCAAAATTTGGATATAAGGATATGTTACTTTGGAAAAGAGGCTCTGCTTTTGTTTCCACAGAAAGCCAGAGGCTATGGTTTTGTTCCAGATTAAGATACATCAAGTTTGACCAGCCAAGACCCCCGAAAGGTCTCTGATGACACCATGGCCCAGATGATCCAACATCCAGAACCGTCTCAAGGCAACTGGCTCAGACAATACAGCCTCATGGACTACTTCATAATCCTAAAATTTTCTTTGTGTCCCCATAAGATACAGTGCCCCCTCCAGCAGGAAGTAGTAAGAAAAGCTACACCAAAATTCCCAAATATACCAAGCTGGCTTTGGAGATGGAATGGTCTCACTCCCTCTCTAAACTCAGACACATTGTTAAAAAATAAAAAAAAAAGGTTAAGAGATTCTTATGTCCCAAATCAGAAGAGCCCTCTGGTGTGGGACAGAGATAAGCCAATATTTTATTTAATTCAGGTTGATTATAAATGCGATCTCTTTCTAAAGAAGAAAAGGGGATATGATATAGATATGACAGGAAAAAGGGTAGATTAATGAACCTACTTTTAAAGAGCAACAACTTGTTTAAAATGTTTTACATTGGTATAGAGATTTTAGTTTATGTTTAAAATGTTTTACATTGGTATAAATTTTAGTTTATTGATACAAACTTAAAGTTCATTTTGTTATACTGTGTGTATATTTCTACTCTTGTTTGAGGTATTATGTTTATGTAACTCATTGAAAATTGTAATAGATAATTAAGAAATAGATTAATAATAGTCATCTATGATAATCATATTTGTAGCCATGTTAGTTAAGTCTTCTAGGCATACATAGATATATTTCAGATAGATAGGTAATCTTCAAACACTTCAAAGACCTACAGAATATGACATTTAAAATGTTTTAAAAATTTAGACTTTCTGGACAGTGAGACATGTCTGCTCCTGGCAGCACTGATTTACTTCAGAGAGGAGGATGGACATTGAAGACACTCCATATGGAGTTTATCTTCACCTTGGCAAAAATAGCCATTTGGGCAAGAAACTGTTCATGCCTGGACTGCTTGATCAACTGGACATGCAGGACCCATAGGAAGGTGACCACTGAATTTTGCTTGACAAAATGGTGCTTCAGGTTCCTGCTTTGCAGAGGAAACTGCCAGACATTCTACAGGACACAGAGAGAAGTGACTGAGAGACTCTTGGCCTGTGGGCTGAAGACAGACGCCCCAACTTTACAAGAGAACTTTGGATGACTGTCCAGACTGTCAGTTGTCTCTGTCTACCCTGCAAGACTCCTGAAAGTTGCTTTCATCCTTCTCCATTTCTCAGGTAATATTATATCCTTCTGAGGTCTTTGATGTGGTTGAAGACTAGATAGTTACAATTTTCCTTAGTTATGATAAAAGATAAGTTAGATATAAAACCTTAAACTCACAAATATAAGATAGATAGGATATCTTCTTTAATATTGTAACTGTAATTCTTACTCAATAATTGTTTTGTTGTATGTAATTTTACTATGTTAAAGGTAAAATCTTCCTTTTTGAAAAAGAAGAAAAGGGGAAGTGCTGTGGATATCGCTCTATATAAATAAAACCACTGATTGGCCGGTAGCTAGACAGGAAGTATAGGTGGTACTAACAGAGAGGAGAATTGAGGGACAGGAAGGGAGAGAGGGAGACCGCCTGGAGCCGCCACCAGGACAAGAAAGATGTAAAGTACCGGTAAGCCACAAGCCACGTGGCAAAGTAAAGATTAATAAAAATGGGCTAAATATAAGAGTAAGAGCTAGACAATGATAGGCCTGAGCTAATGGCCAAGCAGTTTAAATAATGTAAGAGTCTGTGTGTTTATTTTATAAGTGGGTTCCAGGACTGGCGGGACCTAGAGGGAGCTGCAAAGAAATTCTCCAGCTACAGGAAGATGGAAATACCACTGGATAATAAATACGTTAAAGTTTAGACACTAAGAAATGAAATTGCAATGGATGTAGGCATGAATGTAGGGAAAGAGGAATCTTTATTTACCATTGGTAAAAATGCAAACTGGTATAGCTCCTATGGAAATCAGTATGCAGGTGTCTCAAAAAATTAGGAATAAAAATACCTCTTTACCCAGCTATTCTGATCCTGGGCACACATTCAATGGAGTCTGTCTTCTTATTATAGAGATATTTTCTCACTGCTACTTTATTCACAATTGCCAGGAAATAGACTAGGCTCCATGCCCAGTAGCTGATGAATAGATAATGAAAATGTGATACATATAGACAATGGGATTTTATTCAGCTGTGAAGTAAAGTGAAATTATAAGATTTGGAGTAAAATATTTGGAACAGAGAAATGTATTATCTCCTGCAACTCTCATAGTATTTTAGAGAAAAATATTCTCACAGGATGAGAGCAGACATTGGCTATGGTGAACATTTTACATGTCATAGTCTCAAGGGGTTCAATGGGACAAGTATCATAGAGGCCATTGTATAGGACATATTCTTTTGGTGTGAAAAAGTGGACAATTCCCAAAGTGAACATTGTTCCATCCTGTATTTTTAGAGAGGTGTTATACTACTACTTACAAATTGTAGAACAGTGTGCTTTTTCTAAGGCATATTTTCCTATCCATGTGAATGATATGCTGGTTTGGATTAAGTCTTTCTTGTTATAGTGGTAAAATAATAGTATGTATTTGTTACTTAACCAAAAAAAAAAAAACAGGTTACATAGTAGTCTTTACACTTTATGAGCCTGTGGGACAGCTCAGTGAGGGAATTAACATGCCACCAAATTTGATAATCTGAGTTTGATTCATTAGATCCACATGATGGATAGAAAGCATACTCCTGCAGGTTGTCCTTTGACTTCCAATGTGTGACATGGCATATGTATAACCTCATATATACATATACATGTACACACATACAATAATTAAGATGATTTTTAATGGCATAGTTTTGGATCTCATTCTTCATACCAGGCCAAAGAAATGAACTCAACTGATTCTTCTCACAGTAATCAAAGTCTTGTCATTTTTCAGTTCAGTTTAATAAGATGATTTTTATGCAGAATGGATCCATCCTTAATTACCTGTGAGCCTATTACTATCTGACTTTCGACCTAGCTGAAGGAAAGAATGAATGGGTACAAAAATTTATCTCAGGTATCATTATACTTTTTTTTTTTTTTTTTAGACAGATGACCAGAAGACCTTTACTTTTATCTGCATTTATTTTATGCGGAACTTATTCCCGTGCCATAAGTTTTTGTTTCTTCAGTTTCTTCTGGGATATCTTCTTCTTCTGTGCAACCTCCTCTTCTGGCTTTGGAACAATCTGTTCCTTTTCAGTGAGGATCATCTCGATGTGGCAGGGGGAGCTCATGTATGTGCTAATCTGGCCATGAGCTCTGTAAGTCCGTCGGCGCATCTTAGGTGCTTTGTTCACCTGGATGTGTTCTATGACTAGAGAATCCACATCCAAACCCTTAAGTTCAGCATTACTCTCTGCATTCTTAAGCATGTGCAGCAAAAATTCAGCACTCTTTGTAGGCCACCGGCCCTGTGCCCAGCCCCACTGTTTGGCCTGGGCGCACCTACCGACTCCACCATTATACCGCCAGAAAGGCACACACTGCTTCTTTAAAGTGACATCTTTCAGGTATTTGGTGGCTTTTTGGATATGCATACCCTTGATGGCCTGGGCAGTTTCA
>CABHPH010119480.1:0-19075 GCA_902168325.1 Peromyscus nudipes
TCAGTGTTCTTCAGATTCCTTAGCCTTCATTCTCCTGAAAGACAAAAACAAAACCTTTCCCCAACCCTAACTTTGGGGAGGCTCCCTTTCTAATAATCTTTCTCAATTTTGATTTATAGTTTCTCCTGATTTTTTGTTCTCTCTTCTGTAGCTGTTCTACCATCCAGAGCTGTATTTTTTGTTTGTTTGTTTGTTTGTTTGTTTTTTACAATAGGCATTAGGTTCTTAAATTGCTCTGGGAAGGAGTTTCTTCCATGGTGACAGGAAAAGACTCAACGGAATTTGACATGGGGGCCTGTGAGAGGCCCCTCAGGGCATTTCCCAACAGCAAAAGGAAAGGAATACTTTGTCTGTCCCTTGTTGATCTACATTTGTTAATCCAGTGTCTGCCTTTGCCACACCTTCTTCATACTCCAGAAGGGACGGGTGTTCTGTTGGAATTATTCCTAGAAAAAAAAACATTGTTTCTAGGAATACCCTGTTTACAATCCCTTTTAGGTGACCTTGTTTACCGCAATTGAGACATCTGGCATTACTGTTTTTCTTCAAACCTCTGGAAATCACCTCTCCTATACATGCATCATCATGTTCATGAGATTCAATATTGATTGTATCTCGGATCCATTCCTCCAAGGGTGCTGCTGATCTTGCCTTTAATAGCCTAATTACTCTTTTGCATTGTGCATTAGCATTTTCAAATGCCAGTGATTCAATTATTATTTTTCTAGCTTCTGAATTTGGTATCATTCTATTTACAGCTGAAGTCAATCTTTGTAAGAAATCAGTGAAGGTTTATTTTGGGCCCTGTATAACTTTTGTAAATGACTCAATTTTCTTTCCTACTTCTTCAGTTCTGTCCCAAGCATTCAAGGCTGCTGCTGTGCAGCATAAAGCCAGGGTGTAGTCATCAGATAAAGACTGTTTTTGTATATCAGCATAATTGCCTTCTTCAAGAAGTTGATCTTGGGAAATTTCCATACCTCTAGCTCTACTTCATTGTTCAACAATCTTAGCCTTATCCTTCCACAGGTCCTCCATTGTAATTGGGGACCAGCCTCTAAGACTGCTATAACCAAATCTCTCCAGTCTTGAGAGATAATTCTATTACAAATTGACCATGAGTTTAACATCTACTTCACAAATGGTGAGTGGATGCCATATGAGACTATTGCTTCTTTTAATTTCCTCAAATCTAACATTTGCACAGGAGTCCATTCAGCTCTTACACAGTCTTGGAGATATCTATCATTTGGCAGTTCCTGTAAGGTTACTAGATTAAGGTTGGCCATTTGAAAGCCTTAGGCTGTTTCTCTGTAACCTTATAATGCAACGTTGAGATTGGTTCTCCTTTAAATCTTCTGTCTGAGTCTGATCTGTTTTAATAAGTTTTTCTAAGACTTGTATCTTGGCACTCATATCAACCAACTTGGCACTCATATAAACCAACTTTTTTTTTAAAGATTTATTTATTAATTATATACACAGAAGAGGGCGCCAGATCTCATTACAGATGGTTGTGAGCCACCATGTGGTTGCTAGGAATTGAACTCAGGACCTCTGGGAGAGCAGTCAGTGCTCTTAACCTCTGAGCTATCTCTCCAGCCCAAACCAACTTTTTTAGGGATAAAATAAGAATGATCAAACCAATAATATTTATAATTGACATTATGTCAATCCCATCTAAGTTAATTATCCTCTCATTTAATTGTTACATTTTCAGACCTTCGAGTGTATTATCAAACAGAGACCAAACTCCTTCCATTGAAATAGTGTTTCCCATTTTATTTTATTTTATTTGTTTTTAAGATTTATTTATTTATTATGTATACAGTATTCTGTCTGCATATATTCCTGCATACCAGAAGAGGGCACCAGATCTCATTACAGATGGTTGTGAGCCACCATGTGGTTGCTGGGAATTAAACTCAAGACCTCTGGAAGAGGTGCCAGTACTTTTAACCTCTGAGCCATCTCTCCAGCCCCTCCCATTTTATTTTTAATGTGGGGAAAAAATTCTTTTAACTAATTCCCCCTTTTAAGAAATCCCCTCACCAAATCTGCTGACAATGACGATTCAGATTACGATGTGGTGGCAGGAGGGGACCCAGAGAAAGCCAAGACCCACCAGGGGAGAGGGGAGAAGCCAAAGAGCCAGCAGCTAATTAAGGCATGCTTGCAGCCTGAGCCTGAGCCTGGGCTTGGGCCTGAGCCTGGGCTTGGGCCTGCAGCTGTGGAGTTAGCTGTCTGCACAGAGAAACGTGTGAAAGCGGTTAACTCCTGTGGTTTTTGGAGCCCAAAAACCTATGGAGTTTGCTGCCGAGAGGCTGCAACAAAAACTTAGACATCAGGGTAGGGACACCAGCCCAGGTGAGGTGGAGACTCCGGCTTCGTGTAGCTGCAGCCTGTGCTGGTGGCTGCAAAGCCATAGGCAAGTGGCTTTTTCGTGAATTTGTGCCCCAAAAGTTGGACACCAGATGTTACACGAATCCTAAATGGTCTTATAAAAACCTGGAGCCAGACATTGGGGTAAATGCTGAAAGATCAGAGGAAACAAGCCACAGCCACTTCTCAAAGGGGTGATTGCTGGGGTAAGAGTTCGGGGAGCAATAGAGAAGGGAATAGCAGGGAACATAAAAGTGATCTGGTCAGGCAGGGCGGTGGTGGTGCACGCTTTAATCCCAGCACTTGGAGGCAGAGGCAGGTGGATCTCTGTGAGTTTGAGGCCAGCCTGGTCTACAGAGCAAGCTCCAGGACAGCCAGGGCTATAGAGAAATCCAGTTGTGGAATATTATTTTAAGATTTGTTATATTTGTTTATGCCATGGAACATTTGTTTAATGATGCAAGATATGTTGCATTTGTTTAAGTCTGTGAAGCTGTTTACTTTGTCTGTCTGAAACACCTGATTGATCTAATAAAGAGCTGAATGGCCAATAGCAAGGCAGGAGAAAGGATAGGTGGGGCTGACAGGCAGAGAGAATAAACAGGAGGAGAAATCTGGGAGATGATTGGGGAGCCAGAAAAGGAGGATGATGCCTGCCACTCACCTACCCAGCCAGACATGGAGTAAAAAGTAAAGCAAAGGTATACAGAAATAGAGAAAGGCAAAAGTCCAGAGGCAAAAGATAGATGGGATAATTTAAGTTAAGAAAAGCTGACTAGAAACAAGCCAAGCTAAGGCCAGGCATTCATAAGTAAGAATAAGACTCCGTGTGATATATTTGGGAGCTGGGTGGCAGGCTCCACAAAGACTAAAAGTGTAAAGGGCAAAAAACAAAACAAAACAAAACAAAACAAAAAAACAACTACAAAATCCTGTCTCAAAAAAGAACTAAATAAATAGAAATAAAAAACCACAAACAAAACCCCAAAACTATAATACACATAAATCTGTCTATAAATATACATATAGTTTAAATGAAAGTTTCCCCCCACCATACCACTCTTGGGCATATACCCAAGGAATGCTCAATCATACCACAAAGATACTTGCTCAACTATGTTCATAGCAGCACTATTCGTAATAGCTAGAACCTGGAAACAACCTAGATGCCCGTCAACTGAAGAATGGATTAAGAAAATGTGGTACATATACACAATGGAGTACTACTCAGCAGAGAAAAACAATGACGGCATAAATGAAACTTTCCCATCTGGGCTGAAAATGTTCTCTCCATGAGCCAATGACCATCTAACAAAAAAAATCTAACCTCAACACCAGGTATGAGAAGCCCTCCTGTGCTGCTGGTCAGGTTTGCCCAAGTTACACCCAAAACATTACTGGCCATTGTTATTGCTCTTGGTTGCGCACCAGAGATGAAGACTTGTTGCTGAAGACATCATACACTTCAGAAGAAGGGGCTAGAGGCCTCTGAACTGAACTCATCTGAACGCTCCCTCCCTGAGGACAAGCTGTCATGGTACCAGAAGGAACCATGCAAGCTTCCAAAGAATGGACGCTAACAACAGTCTTACCCAGGTATGATGCCTGTGAACCACATCCATGGCAAGCAGGGGCATGATCACTCCAAGGGTGCAGCAGTGGCATGCAAACCTTGGGTAACCAAGGGCCCTCTGACTGGACCTTAGACCTGCTCAACAAGAGGGAAACCGTGCCTGGTTCTGGAAACCCAGGGCTAGTGAAGTCATGGGTCTTGGAGGAGAGCCTACAATCATCACTCTACTAAACCAGCATCATCCCTAACTGCATCCTAGATATTTATCCTGAAGTGCACAGATAAGTGTGGTCCTCACCCCTCTTCTTACAAAGGAAACTTCTTTACAACAGATGGAGAGCATTACAGAAAATCACAACTAATCAAAATGCAGAGATGTGGAGCCCAATCCCAGTGGATACATCTACAAAACACTCCCAAATGTAAGGCTCAGGGAACATTGTAGACAAGAGATTGGAAAGATTGTCAGAGCCAGAGGATCAAGGAGTTTGCTGTGAGACTGTGTCTGTTAGTAATGTCAGAAGCTACACCATAAAGTCTCACCAACGTGACTGCCTAACCATGAGTTGAACAAGTACAACATACACATACCAAAGTGGACAGGGAAGCCCACAGAGAATTACAGGCAACTAAGAAAACTTGAGTGGCTTGGGAGTCCTTCCCCGGGGAAGAGTACACCGATTGGTTATCCAGTACCAAACGGTCAGTCCTGACAACATACACAGGAATAGCATTATACATACACACATATGCATATAACAACAATTAACAAAAAAAGAGGCTATGGATTTAAAGAGGCCAAGGAGCAGTGTACAAGGGCTTGGAAGGAAGAAAGGAATTTTTTTTTTAAATGTCAAAAAATAAATCTATTTTTAAATTTTATGTGTATGGGTGTTTGTGATCATGCAGTGCCTACAGAGGCCAGAAGAGGGTGGCAGAGTCCCTGGAACTGGAGTTCCAGAACCCACATGGTGGCTCACAACCATCCATAACTTGCTTCAGAGATAAGATCCAACACTTTCTTCTGACTCTGAGACCATCACACACACGATGAATATACATACATGAAGACAAAGCATTCATACATATAAAAGAAATACATCTTGAAAAACTACAAAAATTTTTTAAATGAAAGAAAAAATTAAAACCAAAAAACTGATAAACTGGCTAAGTGCTTGGGAAGGCAGAGGCAGGTTTGGAGTTCAAGGCCAGCCTCACAACCTAGTCAATTCAAGGTCAGCTTTGGCTGAGGCTCTGCTCCAAAAACAAAAAAAAAGGGCTGGTAAAGGCTAAGGATCCAAGTTCAAGCCCAGAATCCACATGGTCGGAGAGAACTGACGACCTCATGTTGCCTCAACCTCTACACTTGAGCTGTGGGATGAGCAGGTCACAGTTCCCACACTAATAAAATAAATGTGAAAAAATAAAAAACACATACCCAAACGTTAGCAGGGCATGGTGGTGCAGACCTTTATTTAATTCTAGCACTCTGGAGGCCTGGTCTACACAGTGAGCTCCAGGTTAGCTGAGCTTACCCAGTGAGGCCTTTTCTCAAAAAACCAGAAGCCCACACAGGTTCCTCAGGCTTACAGTGTCAGCGGTGTCTACCTGGATCTATTCCGGGGTCCTTATAACTGCTTCAGAAAACATGCTGACCATTCTCATTCTTAGCAGCCTTTGTGCTTGAGATTTTTGCCAACACTTCTGGCCCACATTATCTCCTCTAATTGAATTTGTTTTTGTTTATATGAGAGCTTGTCTGGAGGGTCTAGCAGGGGAGTGCAGCTATTTGTATCCCCCTGACCAAAGACCGACCCTCCTCTATTGGGGTGCGGGTAGGGATCATTCCGCCTCATGGGCACCCATCCCCCAGCTGCACACTCTTGGGGGGGATGCACATGGAGTGGGGAGGGAGGAAGGGGATACCTGCTTAGCCAGCCAGATCAGCCAAATCAACCCTGGAGATCAATTGGGGTAACAAGTGGCAGCCAGATTGTGTTCACATCCATTTTTGTTTGAGATAGGACCTCTTGTATACCTGGCTGTCCACAAACTTACTATACAGATGACCAGGAACTTCTGATCCTCCTCCTTCCACATTCCAAATGCTGGGATACAGGGTCTCACTGTGTAGCCCTGGCTGTTCTGGAACTCTCTGTAGACTAGGGTGGCTTTGAACTCACAGAGATCCGCCTGCCTCTGCCTCCTGAGTGCTGGGATTAAAGGCTGCACTGCGCCACCCCCCCCCCCCCAGAACTAAAGCAGGGCTTCGGGAATGCTAGAAACGCACTGTGCAGTGCTGTCTCCAATCCCTGGAACTCACGGTTTGTTGTGTATCATTCACAGTACTTACGTCCCTCACTGTATCACAGCTAATGAGTCTGTGTGTTTTTACTCCTGAACACTGTAACTCTTGATGGCCAGTTTACTTCTTTTGATCTCCATGTCTCATGCACTGCTCAGGAGCTGCTACGTAAGTGTTTATAATAATCATTTCTGGATACTGGAGAGACAGCTCAGGTTAAGAGCACTGCCTGCTCTTCCAGAGGTCCTGAGTTCAATTCCCAGCACCCACATGGTAGCTCACAACCATCTGTAATGAGATCTGGTGTCCTCTTCTGGCCTGCAGGCATACATGCAGACAGAACACTGTATACATAATAAATAAATCTTAAAAAAAATTCAGAGCCAGGCAGTAGCGGTGGCACACACCTTTAATCCTAGCACTCGGGAGGCAGAGCCAGGAGGATCTCTGTGAGTTTGAGGTCAGCCTGGTCTACAGAGCAAGATCCAGGACAGGCACCAAAACTACACTGAGAAACCCTGTCTCAAAAAAACAAAAAACAAACAAACAAACAAAAAATCCAGGGAATGCCATGCTCTCTTCTGGCTTCCACAAGCACCAGGCATATGTGTGGTCACATATATATCTGCAGGCAAACACTGGTACCGTACAATAAAAATAAAGAAAATATCAAAAAATAATACTTTTTTGCCATTAGTTTAGATGTCATGGATTTATTACTATGGAAATTATTTACATGCTCAGTGTCAGCAGAATGAGCCGCTTCATGTGACACCATTTCAACAGCGATTTCTGTCCCCATCCTTCCCAAGAATGTCACCATCTCTAAAGAGGGAATAACCCCTGCCATCTAGAACCATCTGGGGCCGCCATCCTCTGGGAGAAGACCTTGGTCTCCAGCTGTCACACAGATGGTTGAACCTCCCCTCTTTCCTTTCCGGCCCGACCTCACGGCTCCTGCTTGCAGCTTTCCTGAAGCATGCTGCTGCCACCTTCGGTCAGTCTCTGCTGCACCTCTTTCAACCAGCTCTCAGGCAGAAAGAAACTTCCTCAAAGCTTGTCCAGCCAGACTCCTGCGGCTGCAGTTCCAACTCTTCTAATGATCTCCACAGGACAGGGAGTATTGGTGTGAAAAGAACAATGTTTAGTTGACTTGCTTCTCTCAAGCCTGGACAACTCAGCCATGAACTACCTGCTGTGCAGGCCGAGGACCCGATATACACAAGGCAGGCACAGTGGCACACACTTGTCAATGAGAGACCATTGTTCTTACAAAACAAGGGGATAGCACTTCTGGGAAGGGGCACTCAAGGCTGGCTTCTGGCTTCCACACATATGTAACCTATACATATGTGCAGACACACACACACACACACACACACACAAATGAATACATGAAATCTGACTCTTAAAAGCTTCCCCATCTCCAGGCATTAAAATGAGCCCAGCTCACCTGTCTACTTTCCTATTGAAGAGCCTAAATGCAAATTTATACCATTATCTTTTAAGATTAATTTTATGAGTGTTTTCCTGTATGCATCTATGTGCATCACATACATGCTTGGTATCTATAGAGCCAAAAAGAGGGTGTCAGACCCTTTGGGACTAGAGTTTCAGAGGGTTGTGAGGCCCCTTGTCTGTGCTAGGAACCAACCAGCAAGTGTTCTGAGCCAGACTCCTCTCTCCAGCCCAGAAAAAGAGCTTTTCTTAAGGGAGTCTCCAGGATTTTCCAAGAGAAGCACTGGGTTAGTCAAAAGGTATTCTAGGGCCAACTGACATCTTACTCTCCTTCCTCTTCCTCTTCTCTTCAACTGGAGCCAACTCTGAGCTTCGGATCCTCAAATCCTTGAGTTAAACAGACCGAGTTACAATCTACACAAGAGTTCTTCATCAAGTTTGAACTGTTCTGATGCTGAAGGGACTGTACAGTTGGGAACTGAAGCCTCTGTTCCCAGCCTGAGTGATACTTCAGTTGAAGGATGGGAAGGCTGGTAAAGATTTGGTTCATTCTAACCCAAACTGAGCCTGGGTGGAGCAGGGAGCTGGAGCAGAGGAGATGTGGAAAAGACTCAAGAAGGCTCAGCAGTCAGGTCAAGTTCTTTCTTCCTGGGTTTAACCCCAGCACCAACAACTACCCCCAACAAGGAACAGAAAGGGTGATAAAGGAGGTGAGAATGATCATGTACTTCATGTACATGTATGAAAATGTAATAAAACCATCACTATCAGGCTAATCAAAATATTTTAAAAAAGGGTCTAAATAATTGATACAATTTTAATACATTAAAACCAGGTATTTATTACTTTTATATTGCATTTGTCATTTTTCAACAATACAAAGTAGAGACAAATAGTAACACTCCATAAAAATGTTGACTCCCCATGTCCACTCCCTAAGTCCCAGCCCACCCTCAGATATTCCCTCCCACCCCTTACAGAACTCTGTCCTGAATAAAACACTTAAATACATCATAAATAGTAAATTATGAAAAAAATAGCAAGAATTGTTTCTTTCCTTCTTGTAAAAAAGAACATGGCAGCAAAGACAGGCAGCCAGAAACTGGCTGGGGGTGTCTAATATAGACAGTTACTTGGGGGATAGGCTAACTTGCTATCAAGGTGGGATGGGTTGGAGAAGTAACAACATGAGATTTCAACAGCCTGCCTGAAACACCATGTACTGCCCCACAGGCCAGGACCAGATGGACCACAACCCTGAGAGGAAGGAGAGGGCTTGCGAGACCCCACTTCCAGCTTCTCTACACAGAGCAGGGGGGCAGGCAGGGGGCACGGCAATCACCCTACTGAGGGAAGTCTGCAGCTCCCCAGAAGTTTAAGAAAATATTCTCTAGCCTCATAGATACGACTGCCTGTTAAACAGACACAAATGTCTCCCTCCACCATAGCTCCACAAAGAGCAGAATACTGTTGGAAAATAAGGGAAGAACAAAGGAATCTCCTTTGGAGAATGGTCTAAAATCATTTGATAATTCTTTATATTTAGAAAAACTATTAGAATACATTCCAAATTGCAAAATAGTAACTGTGTGACCTGGCAGTGAGTAGAATCCTGCTAAGAAGGTCTACTCTCCTGGCATGGCTGCCCTGTCTTCACAAAGGGTACAGGTGGCCATGCCCTCTCCACTCCCTCAGCCCTGAGTAGGGAGAGAGCAGCTGCTGGCAGGAAAGTCACAGTCTTTCTGCTGCACAAACACTAGGGCGCTTCCTAACACTCTAGAGCTTCTATGTCGTGTGCTGTTTGTTCTTTTCCTTTTTTAAGGAAGAAAGAAGGCTGGGAGTAGATCATCCTTAATCTCCCCCAGAAAACCTTTATAATAAAAATCACTGGGGTCTTCTCAAAGACCAGGGGGAAGAGCGAATGTGGGAACGATGTCCAGCTAGTCTGTCCTGAGGAAGTTAAGAGTCCAGCTCCAGGTGAAAGGTGAAGAGAAGAAAATCACCTCGTCCAGCAGCCCCACATCTGCACGAAGAATGGGGTTTGAAAATATTCAGTCACAGAAGCCATGACTGACCCAGGGAAAATTCATGCCACCCAGTTCTGGAGTGGTGGGGACGCTGCTGTCCTCAACTGTCAAAGGCACTGATGCCTGGCGGAAGGGAGACAGGTTGGAGAGCTCTGCTAGCTCCACATTTCTCTCCTCTTCTGATGACCAAGAAGAAGACTCAGCATTCCCGGGGCAAGGGCTGACATCTTGGGATCAAAGCGACAGTAGAGTCTTGTCTCAGGTCTTCTGAGGCTCACTGCTCACTGAAAGGAGCAAGAATGTAAAGTCAACCATGAGAGACAAGGAGGCAGGAATGGAATTCATGTTTGTCTCATCCTAGCTAGCAAAACTGACTTTTTCCCTTCTCTTTTTAGTTTCAACTTCCAAAGTATGAAGTTGTCTTTGTTTTTTATGTTTGTTTTGTTCGAGACAGGGTTTCTCTGTGTAGTTCTGGCTGTCCTGGAGCTCACTCTGTAGACCAGGCTGGCCTCGAACTCACAGAGATCCACTTGCCTCTGCCTCCCGAGTGCTGGGATTAAAGGCATGCGCCACCAGACCCAGCTCCAAGTATGTATGAAGTTTTAAAACCACAAACCTGGCTGGGGGTGGGGGTGGGGTGGGGTGGTGGCGGCAGTGGTGCACGCCTTCAACTCTGACTTCCAAGTACTGGAATTTAAGGCATGTGCCATCATGCCTGATCACACCTTTTAAAGTCAGGTTCAAGGGCACATCAACACTTCCCAATCAGCTTTTTGCTCCATCCCATCAGTGACCCACTTTACAACCTTCAGGCAGATACTCACATGGGTGAACTCAGACTCTGCAACTTCAAGCTTTTCCAAGGTGGAACTAACAGGAGGAGAAGAAAAAGAAAAACGGCAGAGAGAATTAGAAGATGAAAGGGCTATGGGTGTAGCTCAAGTGGCAGAACAGACATACAGCATGTAGAACCCTGGCTTCCACCCCCAGCACATCCTCCAAGGTCAATTATATTGCCTCTTCACATTTCTTTTAAGATTCAGAAAACACTACTGGGCTGAAGAGATGGCTCAGTGGATAAAGGGGCTTGCTGCACAAGCCTGGCTACCTGAGTTTGATCCCTGGAACCCACACCAAGGTTGAAGGACAGACTAACAACACGGAAGAGAAAACCCAAGAAGCTACTAAATTTAAGCCAGACACAGTGACACACGTCTGTAATCCCAGCTACCTGGAGGCTGAGGCAGGAGGTCTGATAGTTCAAGGTCTGTCTAGCTACAGAGTGACCTCAAGGCTATTCTGGATATACTTATGAGACACTGTTTTCAAGACACAAAGTCAAAGGCCCAGGGTGATGGCATATACCTTTAACCCCAGCAGGCAAGGAGCCAGAGGCAAGTGAATCTTAGCATTCTAACTACTGTCTAACAAACAACCTGTGGTTGGTATATTGTGCACCCTAATAAAATTTGCCTGAAGATCAGAGGACAGAACAAGCCACTAGAGGCCAGGCAGTGGTGGCACACATGTTTAATCCTAGTACTCAGGAGGCTGAGATCTGTCTGGATCTCTGTGAGTTCAAAGCCACCCTGGACTACATGAGACTGACTCAGTCTAGGACAGAAACAGAGCAGTGGTGGCACACACCTTTATTTTATTTTATTTAATTTTTTAAATATTTATTTATTTAGTATACAGTATTCTGCCTGCAGGCCAGAAGAGGACACCAGATCTCATTACAGATGGTTGTGAGCCACCATGTGGTTGCTGGGAATTGAACTCAGGACCTCTGAAAGAGCAGCCAGTGCTCTTAACCTCTTGGGCCATCTCTCCAGCCCAGCACACACCTTTAATCCCAGCATTAGGAAGGAATATCGCTGGGCAGAGAAAGGTATATAAGGCATGGGGAGACAGGAATTAAAACCTTTTCGGCTAGAGGCCCTTTTCGGCTGAGGACTTAGAGACATTCAGTCAGAGAATTCATGGAGTTGGTGAGGTGAGATGTGGCTTGCTTCCAGGCTAATATGGTTTCATCAGTCAAGACCCCCTGAAAGGTCTCCGATGACACGATGGCCCAGATGATCCAATATCCAAAAACAGCTTCAAGGCAACTGGCTCAGACAATGCAGCCTTACAGACTATTCCAGTCAGGACTTAATCATAATTCTTATGATTTTCTCAGGATCCCCATAAGATTGCCAGTGCCCTCAACCAACTGTTTGTATTTGGGGTATGTGTGCACATGCCATAGCATGACTGTGGGGGTCAGAGGACAGACCACAGAATCAGTTCTCTCTTTATACCATACGGGTTTTAAAGACCAAACTATATGGGTTCTGAAGATCAAACTCTGTAGCCCAGGCTGGCCTCGAACTCACAGAGATCCGCCTGCCTCTGCCTCCCAAGTGCGGGGATGGATCAAAGGCGTGCGCCACCACCACCTGTTGTGGTTACTTCTTGAACGAAGGTTTTCTTTGTTTGCTCTGAAGAATGCTAGCTATAGAAAGGAAATGACAAGTAACTACGGAGTATCGCTGGCCAACAGCCTGTAAGGAAACCTCCAAGGTAGTGGGTAGTATTGGAGCCCAGAGGCAATGGTGCTTGTCCATCTTGTCTACTATGCCTAGGTCTTGACTTCAGACTTCAGTACCCCAGCCAGGGGTAGTCTTCACACTATAATACTAGTACTGGGAAGGATGATGTAGAGGACTAGGCCAGCTTAGGTTACAGAGTCAGGCATCTCAAAAGCCAACAAATAAGGCTGGTTAGATGGCTCAGCAGACTAAAGTACTTGCCACCAAGCTTGAGTCTGCCACCAAGCTTGATCCCTGGAACCTACATGGAAGACTATTCTCTGATATCCACAATGTGTGGCATATGTGTGCCCGCCCCCTCCAAATAAATAAATGTGAAGAAAATTTAAAATTAAAAAATAAAGGCCTGGGGGGTGGGAGAAGGGAGGAGAGGGGGATCTGTGATTGGTATGTAAAATGAATAGAAATTTTCTTTAAAAAAAAATAATAATAGGGGCTGGAGAGATGGCTCAGAGGTTAAAAGCACTGGGAGCACTGGCTGCTCTTCCAAAGGTCCTGAGTTCAATTCCCAGCAACCACATGGTGGCTCACAACCATCTGTAATGAGACCTGGTGCCCTCTTCTGGCCTGCAGGGATACGTGCAGGTGGAATACTGTATACATAATAAATAAATAAATCTTTAAAAAAAAATAAAAAATAATAATAATAAAGGTCTAAGCCTGGCATGGTGGTACATGTCTTTAATCCCAACACTCAGGAGACAGAGGCAGGTGACTCTGAGTTCCAGGCCAGCCTTGTCTACATAGCAAATTCTAGGCTAGTCAAAGTTACCTAAGTGAGACCTTTTCTCAAACAACAAAACAAAGAGTGGGATACAGATGTAATGTATGAAGCCCTGGGTTCTATCCTCAAGTACCAATAAAAAGACCAAATAGACAGAAGCTGCAGGTTTGTCTCACAGATACTTGTAACTCTAAAAAGCACAGGGAATATGAGGAAGGCATTTGTGGACTGGAGAGATGGCTCAGTCATTAAGAGCACTTACTGCTCTGGCAGAGGACCTGAGTTCAGTTCCCCAACTCACAACTACCTGGAACTCTAGTTCCCGGGGAGCCAATGCTCAGTCCCTGTGGCACTTGACATGCACATGATACACAGACATACATGGAGACAAAAATACTTATACATATAAAATAAAGGTAAAAACAATTAGAAAAAAAAAGATAGAAAAAAAAAGGTATTTGTGAACAGGGATTTTATCTACTGGAGTAAAACCTAGTAAGACTCACACAATGGAATGACCCTTTGCTAGAATTCTACCAGCAGCAGAAACAGTGCTAACTTAAACCAAAAGGGCCTGAGACAGAACAACACCAAGAGATCACTAGATGCTGTTACACAAGCTTTCATGCTTGCAAAGGCATTACACACACGTAAACACGCACACGCGTAAACACACACACACACACACACACACACACACACACACACACGCGCGCACACACACACAGTTAAAATTTCTTATAAAAGTTGTAGGTTTTTTGGGGGGCAGGGTCTCACTGTATAGTGCTGGCTGGCCTTGAACTCAAGATCTTTCTGCCTCTGCCTCCTGAATGTCGGAATTAAAGGCATTACCATGCTAAGCTAAACTTTATAAATGTAAATAAAATTTGAAACAAGAGACCATTGGACACATCCTCCTCCAAATTCTACTAGAAAGAAGCTGAAAATGGGGCCTGGAGAGATGGCTCAGCAGTTAAGAGCACTGGCTGCTCTTCCAGATGGACCCAGGTTCAATTCCCAGCACCCACATGGCAATTTACAACTATTTGTAACTCCAGTTCCAGTGGACCTGGCATCCTCACACAGACATACATGCAGGAAAAAACCCAATGCACATAAAAAAATAAATAAAATAAATAAATAACTAAATCTTTATTTAAAAAAAAAAAAAGCTGAAAATATACTCTAGCTTTCCTGAAACAGGAAGACCAAGGGTGAAGTGAAACCAAGTGCTCTGTAGAGTGATTTCTACACTCTGAGACCCAACTGAAGAAAGACCAACAGTCCCTGGACTGCAGGACAGCTAATGACTCTCTGTGCCTTTCTCTGTGTGCAGCACTAAAGATAAACCCAGGGCCCCAGCTATGCTGCACCACGGAGCAACCCCTCCAGTCCCCGAACCCTCACTGTGGAAAGCAATGAGTACAGCGTTTGCAGTGCCTTCCCACCCGTAGGCCGGCTGAAGAGGAGACGGTAACTCCTCCTCCTTTAGACCACGGGTCCACAGTGTAGGAGGAAGAGAACTTGAGGAGCAGTGCTTATGAAACAGTACCCAGGGAGCCACTCAAAACCAGGCTGGCTTCACACTCCCTGTAACCCTTGTGCTTGAGCCCACAGAGTGCTGTGATTACAGGCAATTACAAGTAAGTGCCACCATGGCCAGTGGAAAGTAGAGTCTAAGATAGCTCCCAATGATCCCTGCTGCCAGCAGTCATAGCCTTGAGTCATTAATGAAAATGCAGCATGGGTGATAGCATCCTATCAATTCTAAGAATAGGTATCAAGAATTCTATAGTCAGCCAGGCAGTGGTGGCGCACACTTTTAATCCCAGTCCTTGGGAGCAGAGGCAGGTGGATCTCGGTGAGTTTGAGGCCAGTCTGGTCTACAAAGCAAGTTCAAGACAGCTAGAGCTACAAAGAGAAACCCTGTCTCGAAAAACAAAACAAAACAAAACAAAAAAAATTCTACAGTCTCACTGGGCAGTGATGATGCAAGCCTTTAATCCTACCACTTGGGAGGCAGAGGCAGGTGGATCTCTGTCAGTTAGAGGCCAGCCTGGTCTACAGAGTGAATTTCAAGTCAGCCAGGACTGTTACACAGAGAAACCATGTCTCTTAAAAACCAAACCAATGGTAAAAAAAAAAAAAAGAATTCTATGTATAGTTTCTATGTAGATACACCTCTCTCACACACACTGACAGAGAAGTTAGTAGCTATGTTCTGAGTTGCTCAGTGGAGAACCCATATGGCAAAGAGGGCTGTCTTTAGTCTTGCCCCAGCAAGGAACCAAGTCATACCACTAACCATATCAATGAGCTTAGAAAGAAATTCTTGAAAAAAAAAAAAAAAAAGAAAGAAAGAAATTCTTCTACTTGAGGACAGGATCCTATTCCTGGCCAACAGTTTCATTACCATCTCCTGAGAAATCTTAGCTCAAAGACCTACATAAGCTAAATCTGGATTCCTAACCCAAGAAACTATGACATAGGTTTTTGTTTAGCTTTGTTTGTTTTGAGACCAGGTCTCATACAGCCCAGGCTGGCTTTGAATTTCCATCTTACATTCTCTAACTCTTTAGTGCTAGGATTTACGGTATGTTCCAGAACACCCAGTTATGTTTCTTATTTTAAGCCATTAAGTATGGAAGTAATTTATTATGATGGAATAGATAACATACTAGATAACAAAATGAAGTCGTGATTGATTATTATACTAGCCTCTTTATGCTTGACTGCTGCCAGGGTGGTAGCACTGACCACAGGCTCAGGCCACAGGAGACTGATACAGAAGGACTGCACATCTGAGGTAGGTGTGGGCTGTTCAGTGAGACGGTCTCAAAACCACCAACCAAACAATAAACTCTCTCTCTTTCCCCCCCCCCTTTCTTTCTTTTTTTTTTTTTTTGGAGATAGGGCCTCTCTATAGCCCTGGCTGTCCTGGAACTCACTAGGTAGCTCAGGCTGGCCCTGAACTCTGAGATCCACCTGTCACTACCTCAACACCCAGCGCAGATAGGCTCTTGAAAATGTCAAAATGAAGATTTCTGAGGAGGTGAAAGAGGTTATATGGAGTAACAGGCTAAGAAACCAACCTCAAATTTAGTATTTGCAAAGGTTCTCCAACTACAGGTGAGAAACTGGGGCCAGGAACAGGTGAGCCCTCACTGATTTCCTCCAAAGGTGGAGTCTGAGGTAAGACATCAGGACGCCCAAGGTGCACATCTGGAGAAAAAAGACAATCAATTGATAAACAAGGAATGAATCAATAAACGAAGGACAGTATAGTCAGGGAAACACAGGGAAAATGTATAGTGACTTAGAGGGGCATGGTGACTCATTCCTGTAATCCTAGTACTTAGGAGGCTGAGGAAGGAGGATCATGAGGTTGAGGTCAGCTTGGCTACACACACAGTTAATTCCAGGAGAGCCTGGGCTACATAGTGTGACCCTGTCTCCAAACAAACAGCTGGGTATGGTGGCGCATGCCTTTAGTCCCAGCATTTGGGAGGCAGACTCAGGAGGATCTCTGAGTTCGAGACCAGCCTGGTCTATAGTGAATTCCAGGACAGCCAGGGCTACACAGAGAACCCTGTTCTCAGGGGTAAAAAACAAAAAAAAAACCTCAAGACAAGTTAGCAAGTTAGTTTTTACTGCATAGAAACAGGGAGTAGAGGTCCTGGCCAGAGAACCTACGAGCTCAGAACAAGGGAGGGAGTGTCCAAATGCAAGGGGACCCCAGCCCTGGGGCTGACCTGGCTCCACTTCCGCCTTTGTTGTCACTTGTGCTCTGTGCTCCCCAGAGACCGATGGCTGGTAAGTAATGCAGGAGTTGCCGCTGGGGCCTGATCGCCGAGAGAAAGACGAGCCAGGCCGAAACTTTTTGGAAGGAGAAGGCTTCACTTCAAAAGGGAAAGAGAGAGCCTACTTAGCACCCACCTCAGAAACCATCACCAAGACAGACACCAACTGCTAGTATCCCCAACACGCACAAAGTTGTTCTGAAGCAAAGGCAGAAAATGGGTTAATGTCAGAAAAGGCGGCCTACAGAGTACTGCTCAGACAAGGGTCAAGTCACTCACTTTGGAAAGACACAGACAACTTAAGTGACAAAACACTGCCTTCTGCTTGGATTTCACCGATGGAGTGTACCTGTCCTTTATTAACATGACCCAGTAAAAGCTACAGACGACGTGTCTCCACCCTTCTTAGTGCACTGTAATTGACGCTGGTGCATCCCTTTGAAAACAGAGACTGCTAGGCCTCACAGCCTGTCTGTGATCTACACTTTCTTCACCTCCCAAAGGGACAACTGGTGCCTACGATGTCAGCAAAGGAGGACAACCCTGAACCTGCCAGTGTCAAAACGTACAAAGTTTAAAAAAAGAACACTGGTACTTCTGTGTCTAGAAAGCTGAGGGCCAAGACTAAAACCCCCTTCCAGTCATCAACAACGTTCAACCACCTGACCTACCCGGTAGGTAACTCCTGGCCCTGACATGGAAAGTCAGAAGAACACTGTAACCTCTTGCCTCGTCTTTCTACACACAAGCCTGCTTTTAGACGCCGGAGCCTGAGTCTACAGCGACAGCTACACATTTTTCCAGTCCCACCAATTTCCCAGAAGCAGCCCTCACCTCGACGAGACATGAAGGGAGAGCCGGGGGGGAGCAGCAACTCGGAAACGACTGGGACAGACAGGGGCTGACACAAGGACGAGAAGCAGCGCTCACAGGATGGAGGCAGAGCAGGAGAGGCCTCTGGCCTTGGCAGCTCCCTGACAGAGGTGTCCTGCCCACCATCTCTTGGGGGAAGGGAGCCACTGGGGGGTCATCTGGTAGAAGCCACTTACAGGGAATCTTCTTGAACACTGTGTTGCACATGAAGCGCTGGAACCGCTCAGCATAGAAGCCTGGACGATGCACTGATACTGTGTCCTGTTGAACAGAAGAGATGACTACAGAGTTAGAGAAAGGCCAGCAAGAGGCTGTGTCATCCAAGGCCTGTTCCCTTACACTGAGACCCTACCAGATGGGTCGAGCCCAGACATGAAATGAATACTACATAGACAGAATGCATACACACATTTGAGGGAGCAAATGGCAAGGAATGGAGAGGTGGGGAGGAGGCCTTTAGCTGAGTGCTATACTCACCCCATCATGTACCAGTGCTTTCCAAGAGTGCTCCAACTTCTTAACAAACCTGCCAAGAAAAATGTGTATCACACCATTTTTAAATGAAAGACCATTATGATGACTTATTTTAGAGGGCTAAAAAGGGGCCATGATAACAGAAAACCTTAAACAGATAAACACTGGGCAAGTACACCCACTGTGGTCTACTGGCTTTCCAAAGAACTACCATGGTAGTACTTTATTCCACATGGAGACCAATGCTACTTCTAGCTAAGCCAATTAAATGAGCAGGACAGTTCAGTAGTGAAACCCTTGCCAGCATGTATGAGGAGGCCCTGGGTTCAACTGCTAGAAAAGCACAGCAAAGCAAAACAAAATTAATTGTAAAGGAAAGGCAGGGTAAGGTAGTAGCACATGCCTGTAACCAAGCACTTGAGAGACTGGGTCTGGAGGATTGCCATGAGCTCCAGGTCTGCCTGGGCTACACTGTGAGACCTTGTCTGAAAAACAAAACAAACAACAAACCAGAAGAGAAAAAGAAAAGAAAGCTAAAGGAATAGAAGGGTAAGGCTGAGAAGTGCAGCTACACTTGGGTAAGAGGGCTGGAGGGACGGCTCAGTGGGCATAGGTGCCGGCCACCACGTCTGATGGCCTGAGTTTAATCCCCAGAATCCACCAGATGGAGAGAACCGACTCCCACAAACTGTCCTCTGACCTCCACATGCCCACTGTAGCATAAACATACACAAGCACATACAACAGGTAACTAAATGGAAAAAAGTTTTAGTGGTAATAGTCAGTAAATCAAATACTGACTAGTCAGTGCACTTTAGTAGCTGCAGCGTGTCAGGAACAAAATGGAGCCTACCATTTGCAGCTC
>CABHPH010119481.1:0-12834 GCA_902168325.1 Peromyscus nudipes
TTGTGTGGTACCACCTTTCACGTGTGTTCAGTGAAGCAAAGAACTGTAGCTGATGTGGTAAATCCTCAGTGGGGAGTGACATTCAGTTTTGCAGTTTCTCTTTCTAAAATTTTCAACCTAGGACTCAAAAAAACTAACAAAATAATGATGAACCCATGGACATGCCAATGAGATATTCTTTACTGGAAAGAAAGAGTATTCCCTTGGCCTGAATTTTTTCCCATTGATAAGATAGCTTTCTTCTTGTGGCCTTTCATTTTGTATGTAGAAAATTAGCCTCATGTTTGATGTTTCTACCACCCAGTTGAGCTCCAGACCATGTATGGGTTTTTGCTTAGCTTGATCTTAAGTCACTTCTTTTAAAAATGCAGTAAGCCAGAAATCCATGCCAGCCAAAACCACTGGGTGATCTTACTGATATAATTATGTGCCTGAAACTCATCCTAAAATAATTCCTATTTTTTCAAATCTGTTTTTTTTTTAATTATTTATGTATGGGTATCTGTGTGTATCTATGTGTATGTGTGCATGTGTGTGTGTGTGTGCGTGTGTGTGTGTGTGTGTGTGTGTGTGTGTGTGCATTACTACATGTGTCCATGGAGACCAGAAGAGGGCATTGGGTCCTCTGATGCCTGAATTATAAGCAGTTGTGAAATTTCCAATGTGAGTGCTGAGAACCAAACTTGGGTCCTCTATAATAGCAGCATACACTCTTAACTGCTGACCCTCCTCTTCAGTCCTGAAATAATTTTTATGTATTTCAATTCCTTCCAAATTTCTATGCAATGATGACTTTAACTCATTTTACCTATCTTTTGCTCTAAGTTAGTGTTTCACCAATGTGTGATCACGAATACATACTGCCCAAACTAATCATAAAACTGTTCATGACCAGGCAGACATGCTTTTCTCAGTAAAATTATCAATAAAACAGCATATTTCACTCAGGATTTCTTATTACCTTTGATGGTAAGGGATGGGGAGTTGACTCTTTTAGCCAAGGAGCAATTCATTTAAAGTTAACGTAGGCTCAGAGCATCAGAAGAAAGCTTTGGGGAGACAAGCTGTTGACAAGGAGGGATCATGGGAAATGAAGGCATCAGACCCTGTGCTCACACACTTTATAGGACAGAGCTTAATCAAAGTAATGAAATGCAGTGTTTTTAAGAATGGAATTTTGAAATAAGTCATCTTTTGACTGTATTTTTTCTAGTTTATTTGAAAATTCACTGAGGTAGGTAAGATCCTTGATTTTGGGATGTTTCAGGTAATTGTTTGCTTTTAGCACTGAAGGCATTGCCTTAAATAACAAATTAAATATATTTAGGGATGGTATTCCCAGTGGTTAGAATGACTTAGGAGAAGTTTTTCAAAAGTAAAATTAAAGATGCACATGGTTTAGAAATATCATTAGTCTTTGTGATTATGAAAGAAGAAAGAGCGCTATTCTTAAAAACTGGTTTCTTCAGGCTCTGGGTATTGTTTATTCTTTTCTAATTGTATAGAAAGTTTTTACCTTAAGATCACCCATGGGTGGGGACAGGTGGATGGATGCTCCTTCCTGCTTCATGCTGGAACATTTGGAAGTAGGACAGTGAATATCGACATACAGATGTCATAAGTATCTTTGAAAATTTAAGCATGCTTTCAGTGGGACTTGTTCTCAATAGGACAATAAGGAGTTTAGTTGGGGGTCAGAATTGCTAAATAAACAAAAAGAAACACAAAACATTAATCAATTCAAATTAAAAAAAAACTCACAAGTTTCTCAGTCTTAGTAGCTCATATTTGGTCATTTTTTTAATCTTTGTCAAGCTGAACTAAGTTGTATTGAAAGTGCTATAGGTGCTTACTATCTTGTTGAAAAACATGCTGCTTTTGTTTTGTTTTGTTTTTAACATGATTATTGGAACAAGCTGAAAGCAAAGGTATTTTGAATGAAAGATGCAGTTAACAGAGAGGGAGGTACCCTACTCCTTCAGGCAGCTCTGGCTTTGGAGTGTTTTAGCAAACTGTATTGAAATGAATGGAAGCAATTATAAAAGGAAGCTGCTGACCTTTCTGAAGAGGCTGCCAATCCATAGTGCCTCCTGCAATGCTCATCCCTTTTATTCGTGCTTAACAAACCTTGTCACCCTTGTCGCAGAGACTCAGAACCCCTTGTTAACTTTTCCCCTTTTGTTGTCTTTAGGGTGTCTGCCGCTCGCCTGTCTGCTGAAATACCTCTCAATTGCCAATTAAAGGAAGTTTAAGAATGAGTCCCTAGGGAGGAATTAACCTAGCAAGTTAACCTGGGGAAGAATGTGTTGAGGACACAAAGGCTCATCTTTGTAGCCTCACGTATTTTCCTACTCATCCAACTTCTGGGACTGTACAGGGGGCATCCACCAGTTGTGTATTTGCACAACAGTTAGAAGGCATCTCAGTGCAGTATTTTCATGCATAAGCAATTTGAATAACAAAAACCAGAACTGAAGCAATGGATCACTGTGTGTTCTTTTACCCTCAAGTGCATAAATGCTAACACCTAAGCACTGCTCTGCAGAAGCATTCAGCAGCTACCTGTAGGCAGAATACGACAATCCCTTTAGGAGAGTCTTATCCAGAATATCTCCTTGCTTGATAATGCTGACTTAACATATAAGCCCCTGGATCATCCCAGCTTGGATTAACAATCATTTGAATGATTATGAAGCAGAATTCTCTAGAATTGAGTAGTTCTGCCACTCAGATCAAGGGAAAAAAACCTATATTTAAATTATCTGATATTCAACATCTGACCAAGATGTCTTTTCTTTGTGTGTCTGATCTCTCATATAAGGTATTATCGTCAGGAACATTTTAGACCGGGAACCCCTAATACATCTTAGTTAGTAATTTATTAATATGCTTATTGTATCATAGGAGAAAGATGTTAGATGAAGGAATACAAAATAAGAACTCTGTTTGAGCCAGGAATATTCATATTTTCCATAAATATGGATTATTCCTTTTTAATTGTTGACAACATTCATAGCTTTATTGTTTTCATAAAAAGAGGATCAAAGCAAAACAATATTCAATGAGAATTATGTGTTAAAATTTCTATATATCTGATTTAATACTTCACAAGTCTATGGCATTCTCATTAGTGAAATGCTACCTTTTAAATGAGGAACATATAATAAATACATGGGTACAGATGAAATCTGCCTCAAATCACATAGTTGTGTGGAGCAATAGAGAAATTAAAATTTGAGTACACAATTCAAGTGCAAATAGAAAGGACTCTTAATCCAGAGTCAAAGTTTTATGTTAGTCTCACAGCACACTGCACAATTTATAAATAAATCCTCCAATGGATAAACCGGTATTAATTATCAAGTTAAAATAAGAAAGCCAAACTGAACAGCAGCTATGCTTTTTCTTTACATGATTTAAGGGAACTTTAGGATTCTTGCAAATTTTTTTGACATGTTTTGTTAATATTTGAGAAAAAGTTTGTTTCTTAAAAGTTCACGCAATGTCATACTGAATTGGAAAAAAATATTATCTAGATGAAAAAAAAGTATGTAAAGAGTGAACTGACATTTTTCATTGGTCTGACTTAGGTAAAACTCACAACTTTAAACTTTTTATTTTTCCTGAGAAGGAATGCTGCTTGTCCAAATTTGAGCAAAAAATTGTGAAAGAGCACAGAGTTTTATTTCATTTTTGAAAATGACTGTGTGCATTAGGAATTATATTGGCTTAGGAAAATGGCAGAAGTAGGTTCTCTCAAGTCTGTGACCTCTCCGTCTAGTTGGCTAGGTGCAGAGTATCAGGTTGAAGCCCAGTAGACAGCTATCGGTGACCTCTACTGCACCACTGACAACACCTTGCCCATCCGGTAGTTTTGGGTCAACTGTTGCTCCTCCGTCCTCCTTCCCCTTTTGCGACTTGCATTGTACCTTCAAATACCCTGAAAACTCATCCTGGGGACGAGGCTACGGCTGAGTTCTGGCTGGAATACTCTACATCATGTGTCTGAAATGTGTAGTGACATCAGCAACAGACTCTAACTTTCAAGTTTTGAAAAGCAGTGAAGCACAGTGGTGATGATCCATGTCGTTTTGGAAGACTCTTGTGTTTCTCTGATCATGCAATCAAGGGGTGTTTCTCATGCCTTCCACTGGGTTTTTGTTAGATAATAAACTATTCTTGGATTTAACATCATCATACTGTGTGGTAAAGCTCAATTAAATATACATCAAACATGTATGTACACACATGCCTGTATCTGTGTTTTTTGAGTAATTATATAAAGTTATATGTTGTCCTATGGCTTTTTAAGATAGCCTTGATGTAACTTATCTCTTAAACGTCCCTACTCTACAATATTATCACCTTTCCTTTCTGCTCTCCAGTTAATGCCCACCTCAATTTTTCCCATTGCTCCCTCCATATCACCTATTACTCAGGATCCAGAGATAGCCATAGTAATCAGTGTCCATTTCATTCCTCAGGAAGCAACTCCACTCTCATGAGTGAAAGTGAACAATCTCAAAACTATTGCTTTTTTTTTCTTTTACCAAGGGCACAGTGGCAAGGTCTTAATTTGTCCCTGTAGTATATTTTGTGGAGTATCTCAGAATCATAGAGGATGTCTGGGTGCTACGAATCACAATGAAATAAAATTGGTTTTAAAAATTAGAGGCACTCCTGAAATCAAGCATTAGAGGAAGGGCTTTTAGTTAGCTTTTGTCTCTATGGCCTCCATAGCCCAAACTGCTTGCTAGAGAAGAAACTGAACTCATAAGACATCTCGTGATGGTTTAGAAGAAAATATGTGTTTGAGGGAAAGATGTCCCTAGTGTAATTATAGCTCCTATGGTTTTTAATAATCTGCTTCACGCAATATTTAAAAAAAATAGTAATGGAAGAGTTTTGGTTTACATTTATTTTTGAGGTTTCTTGTGACAGTTGGTCAGATCTTATGTTTATGGTCTGGGTCATAATCTCTTTCCCCACATCTTGTACATTGATTCCATCCTTAACAGATAAATGACTTATTAAAAGGCAAGCAAAGTTAGATTCCCTGGTAATTAAGAACTAAGGTGACACTTCCCCAGCTGTTGCGCTCTGAAGTCAAGTTTAGTTAGTGGCAAGGTGCCAATTTTCAATCAGAAATCATTTTTTAACTTTAAAAGTATAATAAGTTATGGTATGCTGTATTATCCCAATAATCCCTCTTTGAAACATTATTTTCTTAAAATTTTTTCTTCTAGTTACACGGGTCCAAAGTACCAGTTATTAAAGGATGACCCATTTGGCAGTGGCAGATATCTCTGTCTGGCTTTTCTACCTTAATGACTTGCTAAGCTGAAAGAAAGCCCCTCCCTCGTTTCTATATATGTTCAGGGAGAATTTTAAGTAAGAAAGTTTTACTTTTGATTTTTTGTTTTATATTCAAAAAGTTACAAATACACAAATATTTATGCATTTACACACTGTAGTTAAGCTTCAAAAATGAGAGCTAAAATAAATAAATATTTATTGTCACTAAGCAATGCTACCTTGACAGCAATTTGACAATCTCTGCTCTGCTTTTCGTTACGGTAGTAATTACATTTACCCAATGTAAACAGATAGCACCATTTCTTTGTTATCATGGGATTTGCCTTTGAAGGAACTCAGATATGACTCACTGGCTTGTTGGAAGTTGGTCTTGTCTCTGGCCTATAGTAATCCTAAATTTCCAGAAAGACTGGCTGATACCTGCATGCTATGGGCAAGGAGGGTGGATTACAAAGGGTACTTTCACGTTCTTTTGGCAAAATACTGTTGTTTTTCAGAGTGATATACTTATTTCTAATGTCCATCATTAAAACTAAATGTATGATTTTCCTTTGTTTTTCATTTATTTCCTTTTTCTACTTCCTCTCTCCTGCCCTCAGCTTCCTCCTGGGTCAGTGGTGTTCCATGCTAATAAGCTCTATTTGGTGGAAATCCAGATTCAACAGGTAATTAACTTGGCATCATACAGCCTTTGGCACATATACCTCTTGACTTGGAGATATTTATCTCGAGCCCTGGGTAGAGATTTAATTCACTGTCAACTTAACCTGTGACTCGTGTGTGTGTGTGTGTGTGTGTGTGTGCATCTCAGTCTATTTACCCCTGTATACCCCCATCTCTTGGAATTTTCATAGTGTATATGTGTGCCCCAGAGCTCACCCAATCTTTGAATATGTTTATTCTCTGTGTTCAGATATTATTTATTCTTATGTATGTCATTGAATTAAGTTTCAACTGAAAACTCCTACATTTATATCATCAGGCTGAGTCATTTTGTTACATTCAAGAATATTGCATGATCACTAAGCTACAATAAGGTAATAATGAGAAAAACGTTATTGCAGATTTTCACTGTACAAACTTACATTTAATTTCCAGCAATATTCCTCATTGATGTAATTAGCCATTTCAATCTTCCAGCTACCCAACAAAAATTTCTTGGTATGAGTTGTTACTCCTTTTTGCCACACTCTGCATAGAACTATAAGCAAAATTTCCACTCCTATTTTTGAATTGCTGAATTTCATCACTTTTCACTGACTTGACTTCATCGAACCAGTTCAAATTAGCACCAGTTATCTTCCTGTATTGCTTTCCTCCACCTTTTACTACTGCCTCCTCTTCTGCACTGTGATCTGCAGTACTTAGAACACCGAAGAAATTTTGAAAAACTTAATTTATGCCATTTATCTCCTCAAAATCATCCAATCATTTTCAATCCCAAAGCCAGGGTCCTCACCAGGGTTCCCAGGGCTGTATCCACTTCAATACCCTTCTGATTTTATCATCTAATATCCTTCAAATGATCTCTTCTAGCCTCCTTGCTGGCTTTTTAATAGCCTGTCTGTGCTTCCCCCTGCAGGACATCTCTCCTGCTGCTTCTTTAGTCTTTAAAGCCCTTCCTCTGAACTGTGGTGTCCAGTTCTTGGTCTCAATACCAATATGTAATTTGTCAGACTCAGCATAAGTTATTACAAGGGCTTTATCTTGCCACCTTTAAGGACAAGATTGCCATCCCAACCATACTGTTGATGTCACTGTTACACATTTTCTAAGGGTTGCTTTCACAGGTTCATAATCCTGACTCAGTGTCCTTTATTTACAGGTCTCTGTCTGGGACATTAGGCTGAAGTCATCTTATTCCTGGACCTCTGATGAGAACTCCTTAGGAAAGAATACAGCATTTAAAGATACTGTATTCTTTTTCCATCTCTATACTTTGCGTATCTGAACACACCTGCAGTCTGCTATTCCTTCATGCCCTACCCCAGGTTCCATACACTTGAAGAAACTCTGAAAATACGAGCTCTGTCAATAGTAGGACACCTATGGTGGTTTAAATGAGAAATGTTCCTCATAGGCCCTGATATTTGAACACTTGTTCCCTGGTAATGGTGCTGTTTGGGGAGGTTATGGGCCCCTTCAGATGTGCAGCCTTGCTGGAGGAAGTACATCACAATGAGAGGGCTTTGAGAGTTAGAGTCCCACCCCACATTCTGCTCTTTCTCTGCTTCCTAAATTTCAATAAAATGTGAGCAGCCAGCTTCCTGCTCAGATAGTCATACCATGCCTTCCCTGACTTTATAGATTCTAGTTCTCTGAAACCAGGACAAAAGAAACTCTTCCTTAAGTTGCTTTGGGTCATGGCATTTTTATCACAACAACAAGGTAAACAATGCAAGACCCATTTCCTTGCCAATAGAGTCTCCTACTGGACAATGCTCTGTTAGTGTAGACATAGCACTTGGGAATGAATATTTATTCTATTTACTCCCTTAAGTTACACTATTGCAATAAAGGACTAAAGGGGTTTTTAACCTTCATATCTGTCTTGTTTTTTGTATCTTGCTATTTTCATTAATGTGTTTATCAGTGTTAAGAGTCTGGATCTTTTAAGTATAACATGTTACATACAAAAGGATGATTTGACTCCATCCTTATCTATAACTCCAATTTTAAAATCGTGCTTCATCACGGTCTCTAAAATCACAAGCACTATATTGCATCTGATTTTAAAGGAAATCCTTTTAGTTTCCCTTTTCCCATTTGGTACAATATTTGGCTCTAAGTTTGTTATAGTTAGGCTTTATTATGCTAAGTATGATTTATTTATGTTTTTTGCTTTGTTTTGTTTTGTTTTGTTTTTTTCGAGACAGGGTTTCTCTGTGTAGCTTTGCACCTTCCCTGGAACTTGCTTTGTAGACCAGGCTGGCCTCGAACTCACAGAGATCCACTTGCCTCTGCCTCCTGAGTGCTGGGATTAAAGGCGTGCGCCACCAATACCCGGCATGAAGTACAATTTTTTGTATCTAGCTTTTCCAGGTCTTTATCATGAACACCTAAAGAAAACATCTCAAAGGTGTTTTCTTTCTGCATGTATTGGGATGGCCTGTGACTTTTATTAATCATTCTATTTATGTGCTGTGATAATTAGCTTTAATTGTCAACTTGAAAATACCTAGAATCACCTTCTAAGAAAGTCACAGTGAGGGCTGGTCCACATTTGGTTGGTTTATGGGCCGGTCAGTAGGATTTCTTAAGTTGATTGATTTGAGAAGATCCAGTCCACTGTGGATGACACTATTCCCTATGCAAAGGGTACTGGACTGTATAAAAATGAAGAAGTCAAACTGAGCACAAGCAAGTGAGCACAGCTGAGCATAGTTGTCTTTGCTTTTGATTGTGGATATGACATAACAAAGTTGCTTCAAGCTCTTAATTGTGTAGGATAAAATAAATTCTCCCTCAAGTTTAGTTGCTTTTTTGTAAAATGTTTTATACCAGACACAGAAAGAACTACAACATATGCTATGTTATATTTATTGATATGCATATGTTCCATGATCATTTGGGAAGCTGGAGAAATGAACTATGGTTCAGTGTTTCAGAGTAGTTGCTGCTCTTGCATCTGAGTATGGTTTCTAGCACCTACATGATAGCTCACGGCTGTCCGTACCTCATGTCCTAAGGAATACAATGTCCTCTTCTGACCTCCTTGGGAACCAGCTACACATGTCCTGCTATACATGAACATATTAGAGCAAATATTTGTAAACATAACAGAATTTTTTTAAAAACCTGTAAATCACCCTTGCATTTCTAGATGAAATCAATTATATATCATGGCATGTATGTGATCTTCTAACTTTCTATTTTATCAGACAGATTGAGAAACAATGGTATCAGTTCTTCACAGAAAATCTTATTTCTGTCCATGCCAAAGATTTTCCATATTCTTAGAATTTATGGTGGCATCACTCAATTTGTTCATTGTGGAGGCATTTATTTATTGCCTTACATGACAAGTAAAAAATTTGCTCATTGCTTTTCGATTTTCAAATGTGTCAGCACAAACATTTTTGAATTATTTCAAATGATCTATTCAATGGCTTCTATTCTAATATTCCTCCTCTTTGACTCAGATTTTATTAAGTATTTTTGGGGTGTTTTCTTTGGTTATCTACCCAATCAAATCTCCATTTTGCTGACCTTTTTGTATTATTCTTTAGTTTTTATTTAATTTCAGTTCAAACTTTCATTTTGTTACTTTTTATAAGTTAGAATTTGCTTCCCTTTTTTCCTTAAAAACTTTCAAAAGCACCATTTTATTTATTTGTGAGCAATGTCTTTTTAAAATTCCCCCTTTAATGCAGGCCCTCACTGCTGTAAACTTCCATTTAAGAATTGCTTTTGGTGAATCTAGAGGCTTTATTACTTGACTTTGCTAACTTTATATTTTGCCTCTGTCTTTGATAATCAGCTATTGTCCCTTCAATGTATACTGTTAAATCTCCATGTTTCTCTAACTATTGCATTCCAGTTCCATTTTATTTTGATCTGATAAGGTAAGAAAAATATATTAATATTTAAATAATATGATGTGTTTTAAGTTTTTTTTATTTTTTATTCATTTTACATACCAACCACAGGTCCCCCTTTCATCCCTCCTCTTGCCCCCCCCACCATCTTCCCCCTAACTCCAAACCACCCCTCATCCCCTCCTGCAAAAGGGTATGTTCTTCCATGAGGGGGCAGGTAAGCCTGGTACATTCAATTGAGGCAGGACCAAGCCCCTCCCCACTACATCAAGGGTGAACAAAGTGTCCAACCATAGGTAATGGGATCTAGAAAGCCAGCTCATACACTGGGAATGGATCCTGCTCACACGGCCAGGGGCCCCTCAAACAGAGCCAGCTCCACATCTCCCTCCTGTATGCAGCGGGTCTAGTCCGGTCCCATGTATGATCAATTTGGAGAAAGTTCTATGTGATGTATTAAGAGTGTTTATCTGATGCTATTGGGTAAAATACTCTATGGTTCAAAGTCTTTCTGATTTGTACTGTAACTGATCTCACACAGTTCTTTATTGTTTTTATTTTACACCTATGGGTCTCTTGCCTGCATGTGTCTATACACCACAACCCTGCCTAGTGATCACTGAAGTCAGAAGATGCTTTTGGATCCCTTGTGACTGAAGTTATAGATAATTGTGAGCCATAATATAGGTGCTTTGAACCAAACACAGATTCTCCACAAGACCGACACCTGCCCTTAACTGCTGAGCTACCTCTATAGGCTGTGATTTGTTTTGTTATTCTTGTTTGTTTTATTTACTTATTTATTTATTTAGGAATTTGGCAGTGTCTCATGATTTGTAGGCTGGTAAGTTACTAAGTGGCTATGGATGAAGATGACATTGAACTTCTGTTCTTGTCTGTGCTTTCACATGCACTATCACACTCAGTTCTATGTAGTGTTTGTTCTAGGATTTGGGCACTTCAATTGTGACATGAAAGAAAGGGCATGCTCTTCTTACTAGTCAAGAAAGTGAGTTCAATTGTTATATAGCAGCTGAGCCCACATCTCCCCAGTTTCAGAGATGCTGCAGTGGCCATCTTTTCACACATATTGACTGCATTTAGTGCCTAAGCCTCAGGAGTACATAGGCCAGATAGGTGCTCAATGAAATAAGACTCAGCAGTCGTATCTGTTTGGTCTAAGGTGTGCCAGAAATTCTGGTTTTGGCACATGAAATGAATAAAATAAGCCCTCTCCCAAAGAAAACTATCCTTACTCTTGTGTTTCTCAGACCTTTTGTGACTCTAGAACTTTCCAAGATCTGGAGAAGCATGACTTTAAGTACATAAGAAAGAAGAGAAATAAGAAGTTAATGTCAGAGACCACCATTACTGTGCAGAAGCAGAAAGGAAGCAATGTCAGCTAAGACATTCATAGGTAAAGAAAACTGCCTTTTTAAGAGCCTGGTTCACTCCAGTGGGTGATGATATTTTGTTGTACCCCAATAAAATTTGCCTGACGATCAAAGGACAGAACAAGCCACCAGATTAAGCATAGAGGACAGGCAGTGGTGGTACACACCTTTAATCCTAGCACTTTAGAGCCAGAAATCCGTGGGGATCTCTGTGAGTTCAGAAGCACCCTGGATTACATGAGATTGATTCAATCTAGGAGAGAAACAGAGCGAGGGAGTGGTGTCACACACCTTTAATCCCAGTACTTGGGAATCACACACCTTTAACCCCAGTTCTAGGAATGAAGTAATATGGTTGGGTGGAGAAAGGTATATAAGGTGTGAGGAGACAGGAACTAAAGCCCTTTTTGGCTTAAGCCTTTTTTTCGGCTGGACTCCTTTCAGCTGAGGACTCAGAGACATTCAGTTAGAGGATTCCTGGAGTTGGCCAGGATGAGAAGTAGCTGTGGGTTGTTCCTTTGTCTCTCTGATCTTTCCGCATATACCCCAATATCTGGCTCTGGGTTTTTTATTATAAGACCATTTAGGATTTGAGCAAAATCTGGTGCCCAATGTGAGGCCAACTCAAGTTGCCTTTCTTCATTAGCTACAGTTGTAATATAATACTGAAAATGGTGGTCATAGGAAAATACATAGTATAAACAAATGAATCTGATTCTTTTAAAAACGATTTCATTTTATTTACCTTCTGTCTGTCTGTCTGTCTGTCTGTCTGTCTGTCTCTCTCTCTCTCTCTCTCTCTGTGTGTGTGTGTGTGTGTATGTGTGTATGTGTGTATGTGTGTGTGTATGAATATACCATGTTACATGGGTGGAAGTCCAGGGACAGCTTTTGGAAGTCAGTTCTCTCTTTCTACCACGTGGATCCTAAGGATGGAGCTCTCAGGTCACCAAGCTTGTCATCACGTGTCTTTGCCCCCTAGGCCATTCACCCACCTGAATGTGATTCTTGCTATAACAATTCTACTTGTTAAAATGAGAGCACTGTTGCTTTATAACTTTTTCTCCTTCTTAAAAAATTCAACACGACTAGCTCCATTTTGGTCCATGTGAAGATTTGTACTTTGTTTTCAAGTTCCCTACATTAGACACCCAGTAGACACTCATACTGTCAATACTATGATAATTCCACTTTCAGACAACTGCAGTTGTTAAATGTCCAGCTATGGACTGAGGCTACCTACAGTTTCATATTACTGCAGAATGGAACTAGATGAATTTAGAAAGCACTCTGTGCCCTCTGCATACTTTTGGCTTATACCTTTAGAAAGACTGGCCTTGTGATGTTCTACACATTTAACATTGGAATTACCGATAATCATGAAATAATCCCTTTGTAAGTTACTAGTCTGTTAGAATATTAAGGAGTATCTCAAAATTGGCTTTGTTTATTTATTTGCTGTTTGTACCTTTAAATTCTTTGAATACACTATCATGCATTTCACTTACCATCTTTTAAAATCACCAACTGAATTTAAAAAGTATTTTATTTTGACAATAGAGCTGAATAAACATTCAGACTGCTTG
>CABHPH010119485.1:911-16974 GCA_902168325.1 Peromyscus nudipes
GTTAGTTAGTTAGTTAGTTAGTTAGTTAGTTAGTTAGTTTTTCACGACAGGGTTTCTCTGTGTAGTTTTGGTGCCTGTCCTGGAACTCACTCTGTAGCCCAGGCTGGCCTTGAATTTACAGAGATCGGCCTGGCTCTGCTTCCCGAATGCTGGGATTAAAGGCGTGCACCACCACCGCCCAGCTAAAACAAGATTTATAAAATAAATGACTTGTAATGGATTTTAAATTCTTCAGATATGTACTTATGTATAAATGTTACTATGAACATACTTCTGTTTTTATCAGAAACTTTTAGCAGAAAGTGGAAGTTAAAGAAAAAATTGGAGACAATTGATATCATTAGATAAGTGACATTATCTGCTGTGAAGGATTCAGGCAGTGCCTTTCCAAGTAGGAGTTTCTATTTGTGTATAATACATTTCCAGTGAAACTTGACAGATTAATGCCTATAGTGTGAGTCCAAAGTTAACACCATCCTGATTTTGCAACTCTTTCCAAAATAACTATCCTAGGATAAACAGATAAAGAAGATCTCATTTCATACTACCATCATGCTTTTTCGGGTTTTAATCATGTGAAAGCACCGGATGATCAGTAGAAATAAAACTTTGAATTTCCAGTTTTCTGGGCTTAAAATATCGCAACACAATATCTTCTTACAGCACTTGGCAGTTGCAATCATCCACAGCTTCCAGAGAACAACTTTACTATCCATGGGATGTAACCTATACGCTACAAAGCACTGTGTTGTCAAGCTATGGTGCTCAATGGGTTATGTGATTTAAATGCATTTCAGCTTATGCTATTTTCAACTTTTCATAACCTCATTGTAAGCCAAGGGCCATGTATACATCACTTCCTTCACTATTCTTGAGGAAAGAAATATCAAATTGCAAATGAGCATCCCTCCTAAAGTATAGTGTATTTCTTGATGTGAAACTGCTTGACAATATTTTTAGCTGTTCTGGTTGTTAGAAGAATAAAACAGTTGAGGAAATTAATGTGACAGTTAAAGCTTTTAAAATGAACAGTACTGAATATTTACTTTTCACTATGTAGTTAGCATTAGATGATAACATAATAAGAGATAAGTCAAAATCTACCTCACTAAAACACAAGGGGTACAATAGCATTGCTATATTACTCTCACTAAAGTGAGTATGAACCACCCATGCTCATACAGATAATCTTAAATAAATACAGTCACATGCACACGCACACTCACGCGCGCGCGCGCGCACACACACACACACACACACACAGTGGTAGAAGAGAATAATGGGAAGGTTTTAATCAAAGAAACACACATAGAGAAAGAGACTATGAAATTGCAGAAGAATAAATATATTTTATAATGAGGAAAAAATTAGTCTTTGAAGATTTTTTTTTTAAAGACTGGAATGGGCTTTTCTTTTCTGGATTGTATAAAATGGTCCCATTAGTGTTAGCTGTAAAAATAAAAAAATAATAATGAAAAGTTGAAGCTTAGTAGCCTGAAGAACATTCATGGGTATGGTTCTAAAAGTTCTCTTTTAGGTAGATTCTTTTCCAGATAATTACATCTTTTCAGTATTTCACTTAAGAAACCCTCTTTTATCCTGTTGCCTGGAATGAAATATATTATCTTACTGGAAATGGTATTTTGATTTAGGATAGTTAAACTGACTTGAAATTATTGCCTGTAGTGTCTTTAATTGGTAGTATATAAATTGCCCTCTGTAGTTCATAATGTGTTCAAAATGACTAGTCTGTAGTCTAGGTAAACAAAGACCATGATAATCAATCATTCATCATATTTGGTACAAGACTTATATGACAGTCATGCTAATGTTTCCTAATGATCTTTACTTTGTAGAAAACCAGCAGGAAATCTGTGCCTAGAGCAAACAAATATATATGAGAAAATGGTAGGGATTTTTGGTTTTAGTGACATTTGATTTATTATGATGTCAATTTTCATACTTACTAAATATAGGAAAATCGAGCTGGTGCCTACCTAGAGCTTTGACCCTTATTGACTAGTGGTCATGGTAATAGAAAGTACTCTACACTTTACATACAGCCAGGTACAAACCCTTTGATCTATGAGATTTCTGCCTTCAAGATGTGTTAGTACAATAGTGGCATAAAGCTTCTGGAAGTAATCAACCAATATCTGGTTGAATTTCAGGTCTACTCCATGAGATAGAATCCATCACTTATACTGCTGAGGTCAGCAAGAACTTGAAAAGAGAGAGGCCATGGACTTAGAGGAAACCAAACACTATTCTTTTGAATAGTCTTTTGAAAAGACTCCTAATGACATTCTGTTGTGTTCAGATTGGTGCCTTGCTCGGGCATCTTTAAAGAAACTTCCTCCTGCAGTACATAGGAACAAATACAGAGATCAACAAGCAGACATGATGTAAAGAGGGAGAGAAGGTGGGGTACTCATTCCTAAATGGAATGTCTCAATCAAATCTTCTTCCCTGGGGTCAGGAGAAGTCTGTGAAATGGAGACCTAAAGATTGGAAGAGCAGATGGGCAAGGAAGACAGCAGGTAAACAAAACCTTCTGACAACAACAGGGGGGCCATTGGAAATCTTCTTCAAGTTCAATGAGTTATGTAAGTGTTTTCTTCAATAATTGTGCCTTACCATCAGGTTGTGGATAACGACGGTTGCCTTCTCCATAGTCAGGCCTGTTTCAGATTTCCAATGCCCCCCCCCCCTTTCACCAAAAATTCCATTAGCTGCAACCAATTCCATGCACTGGAAACTTCATTTGGTGACAAGAGATGTCCTCTTGCATCTCTGTCTCTGTCACTGTTTTGCAATTTCATTTATATCAGCTTCGTAAATAATGTATTTTAGGAAGCTTCCCCTATATCAGGTTTCCATGCAAACCCTCCACTGGCCCTCACTTTTAGCTGTCACTCTCCACATTTCCTCCCTCACTTCTCCCCTCCCTATTTGATCCTCCTCTTCCAGATCCCCACCATTAATCCATAGCTATCTATTATATTTCCTCTTTCTCAGTCTGGGATATCTCACTGAGTATGGGTTTCCTAGCTCCGTCTATTTTCTTGTGAATTAAACTTTATTTTTATAAATGGCTGAGTAGTATTCCATTGAACAAATGTATCACTTTTTCTTTATCAATTCACCCATTGATGGACATCTAAGCAGTGTCCAATTTCTGGCTATTATGAACATAGCACCAATGCACATGGTTGAACAAATAGCTCTATAGTAGGATGAAGTGTACTTTTGGTATGCCCAAGAATGAAAAAGCTGGATCTTTCTGAGAAACTGCCACACTAATTTCTGTAGCAAATCTACCAGTATGAACTCCCACTAGCAATGGATGGGTATTCTACTTATTCTGTATCCAAACCAGCATGATGAAGCTCAAAGTAGCATTCATTTATGATTTGTATTTAACTGATTATAAAAAAATGTTGAACATTTTTTTAATTGTTTCTCGGCCATTTATGTTTCCTCTCCTAAGAATTCTCTGGTTAGATCTGTACCCATTGTTAACTGAGTTATTTGTATTCTTGATGATTCATTTTTTGAATTCTTTATATGTTTTAGATTTTAGCTCTCCAGTAATGTGTAATTGATAAAAATATTTTACCATTCCCAAGCCTGCTGCTTTGTCCAAATGATGGTGTCTTTTGCCATATAGAAGCTTTATTCATGAGGTTCCATTTATTTGATTATCATTTTTAGCTTACAGGTTCTTTTCATTTATATTATGAGTTAAAATTTTGTGTTTTTAGAGGATTCCTTTATGTTTCTAATGAGAAACAGAAAGGTTGTAGAGTCAGATAGGAAGGTGGGAAGACCTCAGAAGAGCAGGGTGAGTGGAACCTGTTATCAGAATATTTAATATGAAAAATATCATTTTTAATAATAGAAAAAGCAAATGCATTTTAAAACAAAATACCTACTGTTCATGTGTACCCATGGTACACCAAAAACAATTTCTTCAATATTTATTGATCTTGTTTTATTTTGTATATTTGCTTATTTTATCCTTGAGAAACAAAATCTAAAATCTAGCCTGTGCCAAATTTGTTATCTTATTTTGTGACAAGGAAGAATATCAACAAGTATGATATGAATATATATATATATATATATATACATGTATATATATGGTAATTCCATAATTACTTTTTAGTTATTCGATTATATTAGTTTATAATGGAAATTAACCAATGTTTAAGCAGATAGATGACAGAGAAATAATACATAGTCCCCGATTTTGTAAAAATAAGTTCAGCCCTAGAGAAGCTGACCAATCAGGAGAGACTTGGAAATGTAAATAATCATTTCCTGTAGGAGATAAGATGGAAATACATTGATTTACTGATAATTATATATTAGCTACTATTCCACATTTAAAGAAACACTACGTAGGAAGCTGGAGTGACAAAGAAAGATCATGATTTTATATATAAAATTATACATATATATGTATATGCATGTGTGTATGTGTGTGTGTGTGTGTGTTTGTGTGTGTGTGTGTGTGTGTGTGTGTCAGAAAAGATATTGCAAAGTACTTAATGTTCTCAAATAAGTATGTTGGTTGTGAAAGTGCAAGGCTTTGGGGCATGGAGCTTTGTTATTATCAACATCAGAATCTTGAAACCTTTTAATCCAAATATGCAAATTGAGAAATCCATTCGGAGGCATGGAAGAATTGAGTAAATAAGTATAAAAAATTTCAAATGATTGTAGAGCCAAGATAATAATCTGGAAAAAGAAACACTAAATTTAGAGCAATGCAAATCTGAAGCAAGAAATTGAAATTGTTGATGGTAATTAAGCAAGAATCTTAGAAATTTAAAGCATAATAGCATGTAAAACAGCAAAATTCATATGCATTTGTTTTTTATGAGGCAGCTTAGAGTCTCAGGTTATAGTTAAGCATGATAGTGCTTTTTAAATATACACAAGGGCCCAAATTCAATCTCAAGATTTCCATTTCCACACACAAAATAAAACTATTCCATAAATTATATACACTTAGAAACAAACATAAGAGCTAGCATGTTAACAAAGTTGGTAATGTGCAGGTTGTACAGGGATGGAGGCCTTAGTTTCATACCTAGAAGCCATGTTAAAATCCTGATCATGGTAGCACATCCTTTTAATTTTTAATTTTTGAAGAGAGCATTTGATTGTGTGGTTGTTTACAGTTTCAGAGGGTAAGACTATGACAATCATTGCTAGGAGCATGGCAACAGGTAGGAGGATGCTGGAGCAGTAGTGGAGAGCTTCCATTCTATCCACAAGTTGGAAGCAAAGAAGGAAATTGGGCCTGGAGTGGGCTTTAGAAACATTAAACCCCACCAACTGTGACATACCTTATCCAACAATGCCACAACACCTAATTCTTTCTAAATAGTTCTACCAAGTAAGAACCAAACATTCATATACATGAATATATGGGGTCATTCTCATTAAAAAATAAATTAAAAATAAAATCCACAATTGGCATTGCATACTTTTAATTCCAGTTCTGAGAAAATGAGATATTGTGGATCTCCTGAAATAGCTGGTCACTTCCTGGCCAATAACCAGACCCTTTCTAATAAAACCACAACAGATCCTGAAGATATCAGTTAAGGTTGTTTTCTGGCCTTCATAAACATGAGCACAAACATGCATGTATACCCACATACATATGAGCTCCCTCATATGAATATGCAAATACACATAAAAATAAGTAAGATATAAGAAAGATGCATACATGTTTGTGCTCATAGCCATACAATGAACATTGTGATATTTCCATTTTTATAAAATCAGATCTATTAAGATATTGTATAACTAAATTTTAACTTCTAAACCCGATTTCAAAAAATAACCCAAATACTGTTAAATTTATACATATTTAAATATCAAAATATATTAGTTGTGAAGTAGGCAGACAATTGCAGTGCACTGAATGGAGCATGTTTAGGAAGAAAGAAAGACACTGTTGTTTAACAATAATTGAGTAAATCCCCTTTTTGTTAAACTAGTTTATAGATGTTCTATTTAAAAAACACATTTTATTGAATATTATGCTAATAAAATAAGAACGAAGTTGTTGCTTTTGTGGGCAATTTTTCATGAGGAGGGACTATAAGAGCAAGGAGGGGACAAGATCATGATGGGAAAAACCACGGAGACAGCTGATCCAAGCCAGTGGGAGCCCACGGACTCTGGATTGACAGGTGGGGAGCATGCATGGGACTGCACTAGGCCCCTTCAATGAGGGTGACAGAAACGTGGCTTGATCTGGCTGTGAGTCCCTTGGCTATTTGACCAAGACTCATCCCAAGTACATGATCTGGTTTTCTTGGAGCCTATACCTTATGGTGCCATGCCTTACTCAGCCTTGTTGCAAGGGGGAGGGGCTTGGATTGGGTGGGATCGCGAGAGGTGTGGAGAAGTGGGAGGAGGTGAGGGAGGGGGAACAGTTGGTGGTATGTAAAATGAAAAAAATACTTTAAATAAACAAGTAAACCTTTAAAAAAGAGGAGGTTGAAGTTGTATAACAATACACACACACACACAAAATCCACACAATCAAGCAAATAGCAAAGCAACACTGTAGCTGGAGAGTTTTCTCTCTGGGTCACCGCCAAGCCCCAGCAGTCCGACAACCCACTTATAAAATAAACACACAGACGCTTATATTATTTAAACTGTTTGGCCTAATGGCTCAGGCTTCTAGCTATCTAGTTCTTACATCTTAAATTAATCAATTTCTATAAATCTGTACCTTGCCACGTGGCTCATGGCTTACCGGCATCTTCACATGCTGCTTGTCATGGCGGTGGCTGGCAGTGTCTCCTTCTGTCTTCCTGTTCTCTCAATTCTCCTCTCTGTTAGTCCTGCCTATACTTCCTGCCTGGCTACTGGCCAATCAGTGTTTTATTTATTGACCAGTCGGAGCATTTGACATACAGACCATCCCACAGCACAACACAAATTTTCAACTTTTATTTTCTAAAATAATGATAAGTAATTTCTGCAGATCACTCAATTAATAGTATTGAGTTATAATGTTCACCCATAAATACCAGCACAACTTACTGAACTGAGTGAAGAAGAAATATAATTGTATATGTATCTATACCCATGATTAGATAAGTAATAAAATATGTGCTGAAATGTACAGATTAATTTATAACCACTATCATTATCCCCACTCACGTCCAGTCTGTTCATGTAGATCTCATCCATTTCTCCATCATTGGACGATCCCCGTGTCTTTCTTGGGGTCCTGTTTTCCAGGTAGCCTCCCTGGTGTTGTGAGTGGCTGACCAGTCATCCTTGTTCCACAACTAGTATTCTCCTATGAGTGGGTACATACCATGTTTGTCTTTCTGAGTCTGGGTTACCTCACTCAGGAGGATTTTTTCTAGATCCCTCCATTTGCCTGCAAACCTCAAGATGTCGTTGTTTTTCTCTGCTGAGTAGTATTCCATTGTATATATGTACCACAGTTTATTTATCCATTCTTCGGTTGAAGGGCATCTAGGTTGTTTCCAGGTTCTGGCTATTACAAATAATGCTTATATGAACATAGCTGAGCAAATGCCCTTGTGGTATGGTTGAGCATTCCTTGGGTATATGCCCAAGAGTGGTATAGCTGGATCTTGGGGGAGATTGATTCCCAATTTTCTAAGAAAGCGCCATAATGATTTCCACAGTGGCTGTACAAGCTTGCATTCCCACCAGCAGTGGATGAGAGTTCCCCTAGCTCCACATCCTCTCCAGCACAAGGTGTCCTCAGTGTTTTTGATCTTAGCCAATCTGACTGGTGTAAGGTGGTATCTCAGAGTTGTTTTGATTTGCATTTCCCTAATGATTAGGGATGTTGAGCAATTCCTTAAATGTCTTTCAGCCATTTGTGTTTCCTCTGCTGAGAATTCTCTGTTTAGTTCTATAGCCCATTTCTTAATTGGACTGTTGAGAATTTTGAAAGAGAACTTGGGGGAGCGGGAGATCCCAACTGGATCAAGTGCAGAGAGGAAATACAGGGAATGTTCATGATAAATGAAGACCACATGAGAATGGGAAGAGGCAGAGTGCTGGAGAGGCCCACGGAGATCCACGGAGATGCCCCCACAATAGACTGCTGGCAATAGTCGAGAGGTACCCCGATCTGACCTACCCTGGTGATAGGATGGCCAAACACCTTGATTGTCGTACTAGAAGCCCCATCCAGTGACTGAGAGAACTAGATGCAGATATCCACGGTCAGGCCCTGGGTGGAGCTCCGGGAGTCCAATTGGCGAGAAGGAGGAGGGTTTATGTGAGCTAGAGTTGTTGGGACCAGGGATGGATGGAATACAGGGACAAATGACCAAACAAACGGAAACACATGAACTGTGAACCAATGGCTGAGGGGCCCCCAACTAGATCAGGCCCTCTGAATGGGTGAGACAGTTGATTGGCTTGATCTGTTTGGGAGGCATCCAGGCAGTTGGACCGGGTCCTGTGCTCAGTGCATGAATTGGCTGTTTGAAACCTGGGGCTTAGTAGAGACCCTTGGCTCAGCCTGGGAGGAGGGGACTAGACCTGCCTGGGCTGAGTCCACCAGGTTGATCTCAATCCTCGGGGGAGCCTTTGCCCTGGAGGAGATGGAAATGGGGGGGTGGGCCGGGGAAAGGGGGGCGGGGTGGCAGGAGGGGTAACGGGGTGATCTATGACTGATATGTAAAGTTGAATTATATTGTAAAATAAAATAAAATAAATTATAAAAAAAAATTTATAACCACTAAATTATAAATTTATAATTTATAGGTGATAAAACATTATAAATTATGATTGTATGTCATTATCAACAGTCACCTTTATTTCTTACAATTTTACTTTTCACATTAAGTTACCCATGAGGATTAAATGTATGTATTTCTTACTTAGGTACTAATATTGAATCTGTATCTCATGGAAGTATTTAATTTTCCATGAAAACATTGTGTGTGTGTGTTTGTGTGTGTGTGTGCGTGTGTGTACACACACACACATATATATATTTATAAGTATAAAAGTAAAACAGTACCACAATCAGTAGTTGTGAATTAATTGACTCAGTAGAGAATCATAGAGAGCACTACTGAATCTTACCTTTAAATTATTGTAACAAATGTGATACCAATGATAAGCTGCATCTGATTTTTTTTTTTTTTTTTGGTTTTTTCGAGACAGGGTTTCTCTGTGTAGCTTTGCGCCTTTCCTAGAACTCACTTGGTAGCCCAGGCTGGCCTTGAACTCACAGAGATCCGCCTGCCTCTGCCTCCCGAGTGCTGGGATTAAAGACGTGCGCCACCACCGCCCGGCTCTGATTTTATCTTTTATTTAAAGGACAAATAGTCTAACTACAGAAAAATTGCTGGCCAAATGAATGGAGGCAATTGGAAAATTAAAACTTCTTTTTTTGTTTGTTTGTTTTTGTTTTTTTTAATATTTTTTTATTTTATAATTTAATTTAATTTTGCATATCAGCCACGGATTCCCCTTTCCTCCCCCTCCCTCCCTCCCCCCCCCCGCCCTCCCCCCCGCCCCACCCCCATTCTCATCTCCTCCAGGGCAAAGACTCCCCTGTGGATTCAGTTCAACCTGGTAGATTCAGTCCAGGCAGGTCCAGTCCCCTCCTCCCTTTACTCAGGCTGAGCAGTGTCCCTGCATAAAACTTCTTTACAATATCAATTGTGAATGAAATTTTAATCATCCAGGAAAAATGTCCACATCAATTGTCTAGAAAATATGTCACTTTTCTATACCCAGACCCTTATATCTCTTTGGTTTTCTTCAGAAACTGTTAATATATCGTGGTTTTCCCTGGTGACCGGTACCAGTGACGGAATGAGTTCTGCGATGAATGTCAGATACATGTTTATGTTGCTTCTGAAAACAGGTAACAAATCTTCTCTGAGCTTGCCTCTTTCATTTGTCTATAAATGGCTGTGCATAGTCCTCTAATTATGATGAGATTTTAGCATACATACTGTTTCCTTTCATTACCGTGTGGCTGGCTCAGAGAATCAGCTGGTGACATTACAATACAGTCTGGCAACCCACACTGGTGTTTCATGAAAACATTAAATTTCAGAGTTTTATGCTAGTAAAATAGTTTATATAATTATTCATTTGAAACTGTCTGTCAAACTGTCATAAGTGAGGAGGAGATTGTAGTAGACTTTGTCTCTGTCAAAAAAGAAAATACCCGGAAGTTTATGGAAACATTGTCATTTTGTATGGAGGTAACAATTGCTCAAAGAGCAGCATGGTCAAGCATGGTAGTACATGCCTGTTAATTCCAGAACTGGGAGAAGCCAGCATGGACTACATAGTGAGTTCTGTCTTTCCTGGGGCAGTAGATAAAACCTTGTTTGAGAAGGCTGCTTAGAAGGAAAAAAAAAAAAAACAACAAAAAAAAAACAAAAAAAAACCTCTAACAGTAGATTTGAGAATATATGATAATACATTCTTGCATTTTTGTTTCAATTGATGTATGATGTCATTATTATCATATATTATGCTCACTTCCAGAGTATTCAGCTTCTGAGATAAAACAGAATACTATGGATGAAAACAGAACAACTGAGTTAAAATGGGTCACATCCTCATTTTATTCATACTCTCATAAAATAAAACCACAAGACACTCTGTTTAATTGGAAAGAGTTCCACATGGAATGAATGAATTATTATAGGAAAACTCTTAAGAAAATTATTAGTTACACACACAATATCCAAGTTGTAATTAGAGAATCCCAATATTGCAGTGTATTAGTCAATGTTCCCGGCAATGATGAGCAAAATTAATCCATCGGTGTCATCAAATATACACGGTGCCAGCACGAGCTTGTCCTTACATTGATTTACAAATATCCAGATGTTTGGAGTTATTCAGGAACATTACCAATCTTTTCTAACAAAATAATATGGACATGTTGGCAATATTGTCCTCCCCAGTCAACACAGAGTCTGTGCTTCATCCTTTAATATGGTTCAGATGTTGCCAAGTGTTAACATGTTCACTGAATTACCCTCACCTAGTTAATGAAAATATTATGATCCTATAAATAGAGAGATTCAAAGTAGCACCTCTGTCTAGTTCTCTTTGGAGATAGGTTTCTAACCTCCTTGAACGTGGTAGTCATATGGCCCAATACTAGCCAACACATGGCTTAGCATGCAACACTTGGTTTAATAGCCCCCAGCCTGAACACATTTTTTGATTTGGATCTCTACATGTAGCATAAAAAGTCCCTTTGTTGAATCCTAGTTTTTCTTGGCTTTCAGTAGCACAGCTTGAGAGGGAGAACATTTGGCACTATGTTTCTAAGCTGTCATTTGGAAATTTCAGATTTGGATCCTCTTCCCAGCATTTAAACTTCTTAATTCAAACCATACTCTTCCCTGAGTATGGCTGCCCCATTCTCCTGCAGAGAATGAAAAAGTTACTCCCAAATGTCACTTGGCTCATCCTATCATGTAATGTACTTGAGACCCAGACTGGGGCTTTTAATGACAGCATTATGGATATTTTCTTAGTACCAAAACATCATTTTCTAGACTAAATCTGCTAACGACCTCTTTTGTTTGAAATACTTTCAAATCAGTTACTTCTCTCGACCTGCTGACCTCTCACTGTCTATTACATTCGTACTGCATGTATAGACTGTTCTTTTACACAAGTGTTAGTATAATTTCCAAAGCTATCCTCCTTCGTACACAGTGCATGTAAAATACAGAGCATTCACATAAGCCAATAACTTTTGTATGGAAACTATGATATTAATAACAATAACAAATAATCAAGGTTGTATCATAATTTTATAAAGAAATGTAGTAATTTCTGAATCTTCTATTGCAAAGGACATCTTCCCTTTAAGTATGATAATTTCATGATACTCCATAAGCACATGCTCCACACATCTTTTTTTTTCTTTCTTAATTCAATAGAGATCATACCCACAGAAAAAGCTACACACTTGTTCACTATCTTCTTAGGTTGATCATTATATACTGATGCACATTTTGTGTTCTCAATGTGCTCATTATCTTTCTATAGAACATATTCTTATAAGAATAGAGCATGATTTGATTACTCATTCAGTTGTTGATGGTTAGTGTGGGTTAATCACTTTGTGACTTTATGAATATGCTGATGATCCTTTGAATAAATATATCTTAAACATGCATGTTGTTACATAGCTGCTTCCCCTGCTTAAGATATGATTGGTGTCTTGAATCCTCTCAGCCAGTCACCTGCAGGAGACCCTCAGGGGTTTGTCCAACTAACACACATTCACAAATGAACTTAAGATGCTCATGGCATTCAGAGGCCATCACAATATCTTCATGCCATGCCTCCCCTCTCAAGTACTACATAGATTGTAACAATCAACTAAGTTGTAACTTTCTGGCTCTGTCACTGGCTGCGTGTGATCTTGTGAGTCCTTTCATAGGGCCAGCTTTTTGGCACACGTCCACAAGCTATGAGTAGAACATTTTATTATAGATGTCCCTAAGTATACAGGGAAAATTCTGGTCCTGTAGTTACAATTGATTTACTGTCCTCATGTCAGGTACCCTAAATAATTTCACTAATTCCCTAAGTTGAACATAGACATAATCTTTGCTCTGATGGTGTCCTCTCTATCTGGGTTGAATAGTTGTTCCTTGTAGGTCTTGCCAAGAAAAGTCACATATGACATATGTAAAATTTATAGAAGTTTAGGTATACACACAAGTTCATTCAGTAAACAGCACAAAATGATTTCCAAGCAGTTGCAACATTTGACTTCCATCAATAAGGAAAGAGATGCAGTTGACCTGTATTTGACATTGTATTCTAATTGTCTTTGTTTTTCTGCAGAACCTGATGTATTAATGTCTTTGTGTGATTCAATTTATGAAAGAAAATTTGTATTTATAATTAGAATTATATAGGTACAAGTTCCTAACTGCTAAAGAACTTGATTAGCTTTCCATGTTTTACTTTCCCATTGGAAGTGTTCTCTGAGAAAGGCAGTCCTCCTTTCTCTTCATAAAAGGGCAGGCCTCTCAGCGATATCAGCCAAACATGGTATATCAAGTTATAATAAAACTAGGCATATCCCCTCACATGAAGGCTTGATGAGGCAACCCAGTAGGAGGAAAAGGGTCCCAAAAGCAGACAAAAGAGTCAGAGTCCTCACTCCCATTGTTAATAGTACCACAAGAACATCAAGTTTCACAACCATAGCATATAGTCACAAGACTTAGGTTAGACCCATACAAGCAACCTGATTTCCTGTTTAGTCTCTTTGAGCCCCTATGGGCTCTGGTTAGTTGATTTTTTTTTTTTTTTTGGATTTTCAAGACGGGGTTTCTCTGTGTAGCTTTGCGCCTTTCCTGGAACTCACTTGGTAGCCCAGGCTGGCCTCAAACTCACAGAGATCCGCCTGGCTCTGCCTCCCGAGTGATGGGATTAAAGGCGTGCGCCACCACCGCCCGGCTGGTTAGTTGATTCTTTAGGTCATTTCTTGTGGTGTTTTGACCCCTCTGGTTTGTACAATCTTTCCTCACTCTCTTATTTAGGAATGCCTTAACTTTAAAATGGAAGTCAAAAACTGTATTTGTAAAATGGGACTTTGGAAAAGAGGTTTTGCCTTTGTTCCCACAGGAGACCAGAGGCTGTGGATTCCTTCAGGATTGATATGGATTAGGTTTAATGGGGAAGACTTCCTGTATCTTGGCAGGTGATGTGCATCAACAAAGGTTACAGCTGGTCTTCCCAGGACTTGCCCATTATCTCAATTTTATCAGGGTCTCCTAAGTATGCCTCCACCCACAGACAACAGGAAACAGTCTGGAGAATATGATGTCCATATTCCTAAGAGATGAGGTGGGTTGTCTTTGGGTATTTGGTAGGTTATGAATTTTTTTAAATCACTTAGGGGAATATAGGAATATAAGATAAAAAGACAACTATTGATCTCAGATATTTTGCATGGGAATGAAATTTGGTATATTGATACAAATTTAAAGTTATTTTCATTACATGATATATATGTTTCTACTCTTGTTTGGGGTATTGTTCTCATGAAGCTCATTAAAACTCAATGGATAGTTAAGAAATGAGGTTAGTAGTTAATCTATAATAATAAAACTTGTAGTCATGTTAGGTATGTTTTCAAGATTAAACAGGTATATTTTAGACACATAGATGGTCTTTGAACACTTCAAAGACCTATAGAATATGGCACGAGGGATAATAACTTGAGGCTTTTCATGAGAGTGAGATATATCTGCTCCTAGTAGTACCAGTTTACTTCAGAGAAGATGATGGCATCAAAGAACTTCATATGGAGTAGGCTTTCATTGTGGCAAAGTTTTCCACTGGGCAAAGAAATTGTTCTTGCCTTGATTGATAACAGTACAGTATACAAAACTGACAAGCAGGACACACACACACACACACACACACACACACACACACACATACACACACACGACTGTTGAACTTGGCCAAGATAAATGGGACAGTACTTTAAAATTTTCTGCTTCACAGAGAAGTCTGCCAGACATTCTACAGTACACACAGCAATGCAACTGCTGAATTTTGTCAAAACAATGTGAGACAGTCCTTCCAAGTTTCTACTTCATACAAGAGTCTTCCAAATATTCTAGGCCTATAGGCAAAATATTGTATGTCACAAAATTGCAGAGGAATCTTGGGTGTCTATCTAGTTAGCCAGATGTTTCTATCATTTCTATAGATTTGGAAGTCGTTTGCACTGCACTTTTCTGTTTACTCAGGTAATATTATGTCCTTCTGGGGTCTTTGATGGGTTGAAGACTAGTTAGTTATAGTTGCAATTTTCCTTAGTTATGAAAGAAGGAACAAATCTTTGTACTTATCAAGACAGAATAAATAAAGGAATATTTTCTTCAAACATGCTAAATACAAATACACTGGATATTGTAAATACAATCCTTATTTGATAATTGTTCTTGTTTCATATAGTTTTATTATTTTAAAGTTCAAACCTTTCTTATTTAGACAAAAAGGGAGAGATGTTGTGGAATATTTCTTTGCACTATGTGAAGATATGTCACTGTGATTTGCTTAATAAAAAAAAACCAAACGGCCAATAGCTAGGCAGAATTTTAGAGGCAGGGAGAACACTGAGAAGAAGACAGAGAAACCAGCCAGATGCAGAAAGAGTGGGACACACAAAATTGGAGATAAAAGGCACATGGTAGAACACAGATTAAAAGTTATAAGTTATAAGAGTTAGTTAGAAATAAACCTAAGCTATCAGCCAAGCTTTTATAATTATTAATTAGTCTCAAGGTCATTTTTTGTGAGCTGGCAGCTCAAAGAAAAATCTGTTTACAAATATGAGAATTGAAGAGACTAAAAAAAATGTGTCAGAATAACTCTTTTTGGGATCACAGAAATTTGGAGTCTGCCAGTTAAATTTTTGGGTTTGTCAGGTGATCCTATGAACTCTTGTGTTTGATTTATGCTGGTATTAGACCTGCTTTAGGAAAGTCTCTATTGTCCATCATAGCTATTTTCAATTGTTTAGCTTCTCCCTTTTCCTCTAGGGTGACATAAATGTACACTGAGTATATTTTTCAACATTTGAGAACTCCCATTCCATAGACCTTGTATGGCTAATGTTATAGGTAAGAGATTGAGAATAGGGAGAAGCAACCTCATTACCAAAGATATTTACAGTTAGACAACTCTTTGTACTTTTAAAAGCTTCTAAGAGCCAGTTGTGTTGGCGCACACTGGTAGGATTTGCTGAAGGAGGCAGAGGCAGGAAGATCACAAGTTTGAGGCCAGCCTGGGCTACACATTTAGCCGGGTGGTGGTGGTGGTGGTGGTGGTGGTGGTGGTGGTGGTGGTGGTGGTGGTGGTGGTGGTGGTGGCACACGCCTTTAATCCCAGCACTAGGGAGGCAGAGGCAGGCAGATCTTTGTGAGTTCCAGGCCAGCCTGGTCTACAGAGTGAGTTCCAGGAAAGGCACAAAGCTACACAGAGAAACCCTGTCTCGAAAAAAAAAACT
>CABHPH010119487.1:0-35069 GCA_902168325.1 Peromyscus nudipes
CACGCAAGAGAAGCCTTTGCCTGGTGCCATTCCTAGGGCTAAGAACTTGTTGGTAGAGAGGTCCTAGGTCCTAGGGAAGAACCTACTACCATTATCCTGCTAAATGGGCATAATATTAAGCTGCTTCTCATGTAGTGTTATCTTTATGCCCATAGAAGAATACATCTCTCTCAACCCTCATTGAGAAGTTTCTTATAGAAGTAGGTGCCAATTAGCACAGAGACCCAAAACTAGTCAAAGAGCAGAAGATAAGAGACTGTGACGTCTGAACCCTAAATGGGATATCTATACCACACCCATCTTCCCAAGGTTCAGGGATCATCATAGAAGAGAGATATAAAGGGTGTAAGAGCCAAAGGCAGTGGTTGACTACAGTGAAATGGCCTTTTCCTGTGGTGATATTTTATTTGTGCAACCCAATAAAGTTTATCTGAGGATCAGAGGAAAAAGCCAGCCACTATATTAAACATAGAAGTCAGGCAATTGTAGCACATGCCTCTAATCCTATCATTCGGGAGGCAGGGATCTGTCTGGATCTCTGTGAGTTCAAGGCCACACTGGGAACAGAGCCAAGTGTGGTGGCACATGCCTTAAATTCCAACACTAGTTAACCATAAAGGTTTGGAGGTCTGTACAGACAGACAGGAAGTGACAGAGCTGGGCAGGAAGAGGAAGTGATGTAGCTGGACAGAGAGAGCAAATGAGATAGCAGAACAGAAAGGCATATAGGCATGGGTAGACAGGAAGTAGTTCTTTTGGGGGACTGAGGTGATAGTGAGGTGAGGTTAGCTTGTGGCTTTTCCTATTCCTCTGATCTCTCAGGTTTTCACCCTTATATCTGGCTCTGGGTTTTTATTTTCATGTTACATTTTCCAGACACTACAGGGGAGTTGCACATATGAGCCCACAGCACTTGTGACAGCACATACAAGATCTTCACAAGACCAAGAAGTAACAAAATTCCAGCACGGAACAATGAGGTGGTCATGAAATTCTTCCTGTAGCTGAAGAGCTAATGGCAATTGATGATTGCTGGAGAGAGAGTTGGTTTTCTTTAAGGATGTGGACCCTGAGAAGGTATCCATGCTCCAGTAGATAGCCCTGCATCCAGACACATGCAGGCAACAATAAGTGTATGCAGTGGGAAAAACAAGGAAATACGAAATTAGAAAGTGCTGGGGAGAATAAGGGAGGCATGAAGGGAAGAAAATGGGGAGTGGACTTGATCAAAATATGCCATATCCATGTACAAAATTATCAAATAAAAAATAAAGGTTTTTTTTTAAAGAATAGGGTTCACTGATCTTAATGATCTTAGCAGCAGCAATGGTGCTTCTCTGAAATGTGACAAAGAAAAACAATGAACAAGAAAGACTCAAAGAGAAGCCTGGAAAAGTGTCGAAGACATTGTGCATTTTGTCAGACTTGACAGTTGGCTGGGTGACTTCTTTACTTCCTTGAAACCATCAGAGGTAGGCTTAAATTTTAATCTCCATTGTTTTATAGTTTATAAGTGCTGTCTTTAATGGTTAGCCTTGATTGTCAACTTGATGGGGTTAAAATCACCATGGAAACACATTTCTAGGTATACTTATGAGGTGGCAAAGAAGGAAGAGTCTCTCAGAATATGGGCAATACAATTCCACAAGCTTGGATATTGGCCTAAATAAAAAGAAGGTAAGCGAACTCCGGCATTTATCTCTCTGCTTCCTGGCTGTGAACATGTGGAATCAGTTGCTTCATACTCCTCCCACTGTGGCTTCCTTACCATGATGGACTACACTCTAAAACTGTAAGCCAAAATAAACCCTTTCTTCCTTAAGTTGCCCTGATCAAGGCATTATTGAATTTGGGAATCAAATCCTGTGCCCCGAGACAAGTTTGGCTCCCCTTCTTGTGTTTTCACCTATTAATTTGGCTCTTTTAATTGACTTATAGAGGAAAGGTAGCCAAATAAATAGGGAAAAACACAGGTAGATTTATTCAATGAGACCACACTAGGAAGAGGGCAACGGGTCCTGGGACTCCTCCATGTCCATCTTGAGTGGAAGTCTGAAAGTGAGATTACAGCTTAAATAAAGAGGACAGAGAGATGACTCACCATTAAGAGGATTTGCTGCTCTTTCAGAGAATCTTGGTCCAGTTCTCAGTATCCACTTAGTGTCTTGTAATCACCCATAACTCCAGTTCCAGGGGATCTGATGTCATTTTATCAACTCTGCAGCCACCAGGAATGTACATGATGCCCATACATACGTGCAGGCAAAACATGCATGCACATAAAGTAAGACAAATAAATCTAAAGTTTAAATAGAGGGCCAAGGATATGTAGACCTAAGCAGCTGAGATTAAGGTGTGGTACTGTCCAGCATTGATCCATCAGCCTAGGTTTTAGCCTCATCTTATATAGTGATCTGGCAAGTGGTTAGAGTTCTCTTTCTAGAAGACAAGTTCTCCTTTTGGCCAGGGCCTTTTCCTCCTCCTACCATGAGATTCTTGTGGGAAATTTCCATTTCTCTGCATTCCATTGTTTCAGTATCTGATAGAATGAGAATGATGTCTCTGGAATATCTTCCTTTCTGCAGGACCGGTTCCAAGCATTGGGAAAAGTAGCTAACATACTATGCAAGGTGAACACCTGGACTCAACAATGAGGCCAAGAGAGGAAATTGGTAGAGGCTTCCTTGTTTCACTCATGTGTGACCTACATAGCCATATTTGAGATCTTGAAAATAGGACTAGATTTCCCACAATTCCTGTTGTCATCAAAAGTTGTACCAAGCATCGAGTGCAAGATAGGGAAGGGACTTATTTCACCAGCTTAAGTGGGATCTCATAAAAGTAGATTCTTGAGATCACTGGAGTGCTGCTAAAAGGCTTTCTGAGAATTGAACTCAAGTAATTGAAAGACAACCCAACAGATTTCCCTAGAGGTACACCAGATAGACTTGAAACATAAAGGGTTGCTGAATTCCTAGAGATATCGTCTTTTGAATGAACTTCAAAATGGAAGTGTTCACATTAGTGTTAAAGGCCTAATACTGGCTAATGTCCACAGCAGGACAGAACAATTAGGAAACTGCTTTCATGTATAGTTCTAAGACTAAAAGGAATATTTAGATAGCAAGTTATTTATTAAGTGAATTGATTATTAATAAATATAATTTTCAAAGAATATTGTGTTGTATGTTATGCTGCAGGGAGATCTCTTGCATGTGTAGTACTCATATTATAAATTGCTTATAACAATATTCAATCATCACACATAAAATATTAAAAGGGAAACCATTCACTAATTTTTCATTTCTACTCTCTAGCGCTATCATCTTGCCAGAAATATGTAACAGATATAGCCAACAGCCTTGGAGAATATATTGAATATTCTTCTATGGTTTTCTTTGCATATAGGAATGTGGTCAACAAAGTTTAAGAAAATGGGGTCAAAAGCCCAGAATCTCTGTGACATATATATTCCCAATTGTCTCCAATGCTTCCCTGAAGTAAGTGCCAGTGCAGGGCAGATCCCATCTGGAGGCCACTGTGCTCAGAGGAAGCAGCCAAGATCCTCGGTTAAGCCAACGCAGAGGGGACTCTCTTCAGAGTCACTACAAGTCTCCCACCACAACCTTGTCCCTATGCTCACAACTACAGGTCCAAGGTTTAAATACGAGCTTGCTAGTTAAGACAAGAAAGGAAACCATAAAGAGGAGAGGGAAAGAGAAGACAGAGAACACTAAGTGGTGTTAATTGTTAAGTTAATGAGGAGAAAAGAGAGTGGAGGAATGAGAAAACGGATGATAGTGGTGTCAAGGTTAAGCAGCAGGGAAGAGTCCAGTCAAGCGATAATGATAAGATCTTCCAATGCAATTAATCTGCCTTTGATGAATCACAAAATGCGAAGCACTCCCAAAGTGACAGTCGGAAGACTTCCAGGAGTGCCAGAGTATGTTTGCATGATTTCTGTGTTCTCAGAAAGGTAAATTTCCAAACTGCTCAAACAAAGGGTTGTCTCATCTTCTCTAGAAAATTCTCTAGAGATGAATGATCCCATGTCTTCGTGGTGAACAGAGTGGCATAAAAATTGCATGAGAATAAACCTGATATTGTTAGAGATGATTAGTCACTGTGTCATTTTCAAGCATATTATTCCAATAAGCCATGTATAAGGGATAATTTCTCCTTAATTTTTATCTCTCTTGCTGTAATTAATCTACAGCATATAACATAAAATTAAAATCTATTGTCTTTGTAGAAATTTTGGGAGATAATAGAAATCATATAAAGAAAACCAACTACTTATACTTCCACCAATATCAATTCTGTTATTAGACTTTTAATATTTTGGTATATTATCCTTATGGAGTAGTGTTCCCCTAAGATATTATTAATTCAAAGTTCTGATAAGAAACAAAATTATTCTAAGTTGGGTAACACAGACCCCCAAAAAAACAAATATGGTATGTATCTTCTTAGTGTGGATGTTATCTTTTAAGGCTTCAATAAGCATGCTATCATGCATATAACCAACAGAAGTTAGGTATAAAGTAAAGGACTAGGGGAGAGAGAAGGAACTTCAAAGATAGGGAAATAGAAATAGAATATAATTATGTAGAAACAGGGGAGACTGGACTGGGAGGATTAAACATAGAGGATGAGAATTTAAAAAAAAGGGAATATATAGAGAGACAGCTAACATTTCCGAGGTCATATGTAAACCTACTTCAGTAGAAGCTACTTAAACTATATAAATATATGAGAAAAATCTAAATAGAATCACCAAAGAACAGGGGAGACAAATATCCAAATAGACCTCTCATGCCACCAATTGAAACCTCCAGTGCCTGAAATGGCTTGCATCTAATTGAGTTGTTGGCCAAAGAGACCCCATGGAAACTCCCTAACAACCCAGGTGATTGCCAATGCTATTGACTATGCTCTGCAAACTGATAGCGAGGCCCTATTGCTAAAGACAACACTTAAATATCACATTGAACACAAAGAAGTTCAGCTGGTGCCTAACTAAAGTCTTCATCCTTATGAACTAGTGTCCATTGGAAGGTACTCTGCAATGCTACCCCAAAAAATAAACACCAACCCAACTATAAACCCTTTGATCTACAATAGTGACTTGTCTGCATGATTTGCTGATGTAATAGTGGCACAAAAGTTGTGAGAGTAACCAACTACTATATGATTGGATTTAAATCCCATTCCATGATGTGGAACCCATTCCTGACACTGCTCAGGTGACCAAGAACATGAAACTGATAGGCCATGAAACTAGGAGGAATACCAAATAGTATTGTTCTGCTAAGGAATATAGCAATAAAATGACTATAAATGACATTCTGTGATATCCATAGATCAGTGTCTCACTTAGCCAGCACCCAAGAAGCTTCTTCTTGCAGGAAATGGGAAATAATACAGAGACTCACAATAGGACAAAATGCAAAGAATGAGAGACCTTGGAACACTCAGTCCTGAATGGGATGTCTTCATCAAAACCCTCATATCAAGGTTCAGGGAACATTTACAGAAGGAGAGGTAGAAGGTTTGTAAGAGTCAGTGGGGGTTGAAGACACCAAAGAAAGAAGGTCTTCTAGAGTCAAAAGGACTGATGCACATATGAACTCAACAGAGACCGTGGTAGCAGACATGGGGCCAGCACAGGTCCAAGTCAGATGGGGTCCTAGTTCTGAGAGGGGAACTGGACACAAGCCCCCATTCCTAACCCAAAAGCGATCTCCAACTGACATCTGCTCACAGAGGAAAAATCAGTTTTCTCCAATGGAATCTCATTGGGTATACAAACCACATCTAAGGGCAGGCCCCATGCCCATCAGTAGACAGCCAACACAAAATGAACCCAATGATGCTTTTAGAGATACTTGCCTCATAATGCTTTGGTTTGGCCTTTTTTAACCTTACTTGTCTTTTGTTTATCTGTCATAGTTTCTGATTTTGTGTTTTTATGAGTTTCATGTGTGCATTTATGCACATCTCTCTGTGTACATGCATTTCTCATGCTTTCTCTTTGTGTGTTTTTTCTTTTTCTGTCTTTTTGTTTTGTTTTATTTTTATTTGTTTTTTTATTTAACTGTTTTCTAAAGAGAGAGGAAGAAGGCATAGAGTTGGATGGATGGGGTGGTGAGGAAGATCTGGGAGGAAATGAGGGAGGAGAAAACATGATAAGAATACACTCTATAAAAAAAGTATTTTCAAAAAAATTTTTGTTCTATCTGTGTGACTAGATACATATCTATATATACATCCACAAACAAATAAATGTAACTAGAATTGCCTTTTCTTAATTAAGCATCACATCATAAACATTATCTATAAATTTAAATAGTAATACCATTTTAGTGGATTGAGTGCTGACCCTCTCCCCAACTCCTTTTAAATTTCTGTATAAAATGTAAATGTAAACTTATTTTGGCAAAAAGTCTTTGCATGTGCAATTAAATTTATGATTGCCAAAGGAGATCACAATGAATGATTAAAGTGGCGCCAGATAAACTACTAAATATCCTTATGCAAGTAAAGAAGGGGATAAGACAGAGAAATTTTATCTGAAGATTTTGGGGCTGCACCCAAGACTTCAACTGACTCCTGCTGAGCTTCTGAATGAAAGGACTCTGCCAACCTCCTGCCCTTAGATTGCTGAACTTCAAACTTGTGGAAGAATAAATTTCTGCTAAACCACTCACATTTGGGCAATTATGACAGCCCTAGAAAAGCATATGCAGGTGTTATGGTTTATTTAACCATTTTCAATTAAAATGGAAGAATTCTTTTTGTCCGTTTGCCACTGTGAATAATTGTAGAATGCAGACCCTTAGTATTTAGTCATTTAACACGATTTTGATATAAATAAATAGTCAGTGATTCTTCTGGATATTTGGGGTGATGGAACAAGACAAAGGTTTCAAAACTGTCTTTCTTGAGTTTGCATTCCACTGAAAAGAGACAGAAAATCACTGTCACCTGAAAAATATATAACTTATAATTATGCTAGAAGATGTGACATGCTACAAAATAAAGAAAAGAAACAATAATAATGAAGGAATTTGGTTTAGAAGGACAGGACTTCTAATTTAAGTAACTTGCTTGGGGATACTATATTGAACAGTTGATGTTTGTTTGAGTGAAGATAGATGAAAAAATGTAGTCAGGCTTTTCTTTCCTGCCTGCCCAAATAACCACTCAGAGGCTTAGTATTACCTATAAATGCTGGGTCCAACCGGGCGGTGGTGGCGCACGCCTTTAATCCCAGCACTCGGGAGGCAGAGCCAGGCGGATCTCTGTGAGTTCAAGGCCAGCCTGGGCTACCAAGTGAGCTCCAGGAAAGGCGCAAAGCTACACAGAGAAACCCTGTCTCGAAAAACCAAAAAAAAAAAAAAAATGCTGGGTCCAGCTGATAGCTCAGGCTTGTTTCTGGCTAACTCTTTTTTTCCTTTAAAAGGCTTTTCTCCATTTTAGATACCAACCAAAGTTCCTCCTCCACCCCTCTTCTGACTCACCCCTACCTTCCCCCACCCCATCTCCATCCACTCCTCAGAGAAGGTAAGGCCTCCCATTGGAAATCAACAAAGTCTGGCATATCAAGTTGAAGCAGGACCAAGCCCCTCCCCCTGTATCAAGGCTGAGCAAGGTATTCCTCCATAGGGAATATGCTCCAAAAAGCCAATTCATGCACTAGAGATAAATCCTGGTCCCACTGCCAGTGCCCCCATGAACTGCCCAAGCCACACAACTGTCACCTACATTCAGAGGGCCCAGTTTGGTCCTATGCAGCTGTCATTACAGAGTCAGTGAGCTCCAGCTAGCTCAGGTCAACTGTCTCTGTGGGTTTTGCCATCCTATTTAAATTAACCCATAATTCTTATCTATGTTTAGCCATGTGGCTTGGTACCTTTTCTCAGTATAGCAGTCTCATCTTGCTTTTCTGCATTCGCAGGGGACTCTCTGACTCCACCCTTTCTCTTCCCAGAATTCTCCCAGTCTGGTTCTCCCACTCAATCACTTCCTGCCCAGCAATTGACCAATCAGCTTTTTATTAGGCAATGAGAGTAATACATATTCATATTGTACAGAAAGATTGTTATACACCAACAAAGTGCTTAAGTTAGCCCCATAATTATCCAAGGAAGAGCTTTTAAGCAAAGGAAAAGTCAGTGTAAAATGCCAAAGGATGTGTTTTTTACAATAAAGTCTCTGAAATGTAATTACTAAATCAAAGAGGGTGAATATTTTTAAATGTTTTCATAATTTCAGTGCCCAAAAGACTACATGTATTGAAATCCCATTGAAATGAGCATGAAACCAGGAATGGTACAGACTTGGTAGTGCAGCTACTCATGAAACTGAGGGAGGAGATTCATGACTTTATGGTAAACCTAGGCAACTCAGTGAAATCCTATTTGAAAATAAAGATTGTTTAATAGGACTTGAGATACAGGGCAGTGGTAGAGGACTACTAGCTTTGCATGTGTTATGATCTCTGTGAAGTCTTTTTTACTGCAAAAGAAGAGAAAATGCACATCAGTAACTACTTTCCAAACTTCAGCAATAATGTTACCTCTTCACTCATCAACTCAAAGCCAACTTCATCCTTTATATTTCCATTTGCTAGAGACAATGCACCATTTCATAATTTAGCAATCATGTGTATTTATTCCTCTCAGAAGCACCTAGATTGTAAAACGTATGTTTCATTTTTAAACTCTGAATTGGGAGAGTTTATCGTATGGATTAGCAAAGTTTACTCTGTGACTCATGATTTGTAATACATTATAAAAATATCTTGCTAGCTTTTACCTTGTCTGTTCTGTCTGATAATGCTTATTTGATGTGCAAAAATATTTACAAGTTCTTGTACTAAAATATACCTATTCTTTTTCTTTGATTCGCTTTGAGGTACTACTTGATTATTTCTCAGCTCTAGAAAAAACACGGATATCAAAAATACATACACAAATCTTACAAATGTATATTATGTGGTAGTTTTGCGTGTATGAGGATTTGTATGCACTTGTATGTATTGTTAATGTGTGTGCATGTATGCACCTGAGGTTGATGTAAGATGTTTCCCTCTATCACTTTGCACCTTATAATTATAGCAGGATCTCAATTTAGAGCTCACCACTTCAGTCAGTCTACCCCACCAGTTTGCTGCAGGAATGCCATCTCTGCCTCTGGGGCTCTGGGATTACAAGTAGGCTGCTATGCCCACCCTGAATTTACTTGGTTGCTGGGGATGAGTTCTGGGCCCCATGCTTGCATGACACCAGGCTCTGAGATCCCAGATGTGCATTTTCTTTATATTTCATAAGCCTATTTTCAAGTGATCATGTTTTGTAAGAATAATTAAGTTTTCATGATTCATAACTCTGTGAGTGTGTGTGTGTGTGTGTGTGTGTGTGTGTGTGTACAATGAGGATTAAACCTGGGCTTGACAAATACTAAGCAAATACTTTCCAACTTAACTGTATTCTCAACCATAGGTAGAAATTTGCAAGTACTGCAGATAAATTTATTTTCATTAGCAAAGTGAAAAACTAAAATGCTCATATTATGTAAAATATTTTTAAATGGAAGCTTGGAAATCTCACCAGTGGTAATAATTTAAGTATATAATCTGGGTGTTTATTTTAAATTTTAAAGTTTTTCAATACCATAAAATGAATTTGTGTAAGACATTTTAGATTCAGAGTAAATTTTTAAATCGCTCTACATACATTACTGTCTCCTAATTAATTTTATTTATATTGTCATTTGTACAGTATATTCACACATCACAATACTACATATTAAAATATGTGTGCACAAATATACAGCAGATACTATATCTTGACAACAAAGAGAACTAAACCTAGGACAAAAAATGAAATGGACGCAGCAAATTCAGTGGATTTGGCCTGATAGAACATTAATTTAACACTAGGTTTCCTGACTTAAAAGAACATTGGTACAACAAAACCAGGTCTATCTATGTTGTCACATAACAAACAAATGCCCTCCGGGGCTTCTGTATTGAATGACTGTCCCTGAGAGGTTCAGTGGAGCATCTCCGACTTCATAGCGGTCTCCATCATTCTAATATTTATAAATAGCAAAAAGCAGCAGGCCACACACAAAAACAACCCCAGAATAACAACAGTTTTCAAAATACCCAGCAGCCCATTTGTAAATTCTTATTAAGTTAACCCCATTTTAGCTTGTCGTGTTTATGGTGTTTTCCAGTTTCCTACAGTGTATGTAAATGAACAAGTACTTTAAAATTATCCATAGCTGTTATTCACAAAAGACTGTTTATATGTCTATTCTCATATTAGAGCACAGTTCGTCTTATGAAATGTATGGTAAAATTAATGTGTTTATTATTCTACAATCATTTGCAATTTTCCCTAGCTTTGATCTTTTAAAAAAAATAAGTAGGAGTCACATCTAATATACTCCATGTTATTTTGATTTCATGTTACTTGTGTTGTATGCATAAACTGTTTATGCCCCAAATTCTTCCCTTTCAAAAGATCTTGATTCGTCCCTAAATTTGGTAATGTATGGCAGGCATAAAATATTTAGGTAAGTTTTGGTTATGTAGGAGTAACTTTGATAAACAAAAATACCTAAATGAGTAAATATTTTGAATTCTTTAAATTTATTCCATAAATCAGTTAGATGATACATTTAAAAATTATTTTCAATTCCTCGCTATAAAAACAGTTACTTGTCTGCCCTCTGCTGGCTTTATAAGGGTAGTTCAACTTTACAAAGTGTGTTTGTAGAGCAGTTTAGCATGGAAAAATTGGAAACACTTGCAAACACTTTAAACATCACACAATTACTTAAGCTATAATTAAAATCCAAGTAAAATTAACCACTCATATATTTTTCAAGCTTAAAACACAGCTTAGAGTCATGAGATCTGGAAACTGAAAGGGTATCCATGTGAAATCAAATGAATTTGAAGTGTTTAAGCAGGCAGAGGGGAAGAATAAAAGATCCCAAAGAACAGAGCATCCTTTAGTAATTACAAATAATACGAACCGAAGAGAAGAGTTGAACATTTGTTAGTAATTTATGATGGGATAATTGTGTATATTTGTAGACAAAACCAGAGACCTCATCTACACACCTATTCAAAACTAAACTTTAGATGTAAGTTTAAAACTTTAAATATAAAAATCTAAACCAATATAAAGACTAGTAACCATTTGAAGAATTGCATATCTTTAAATAGGGGCTGTCAAAAGTGAGAAACTGAGGAAGCCACAGAGGAGATGACAGTCACATTTAATGACAAATGTGTTCTTTTTTTTTTTTAAAGAGGAACACTCAGTAAAGGCAGAGGCAATGGTCGGAGTCAAAAACTGCGAGAGGTATAATTCATAAAGGCACAAAATCTCTGGTATGCACCGAGCATCTATAAATTGGTGAGAAAATAAAAATAACTCAATGGAAAAAAATAAAGATTTATTTTAAAGAAAATCCTTAAAGGTTTCTGAGCTCAGCATGATGATGTTCATCAGGAACACCCGCACCCAGGAGGCTGAGGTAGAAGAAGCATCACAAGCTCAAGGCTAGCCTAAACTATTCAGGCTTGCCTTCCTCAAGAGAAATCGGAAATACGGCAGGGGAAGAGAAGAGGCAGAAATTCTGAAGTGTCAGTAGGCATGTAAAAGTTTCCTCAGCTTCATTAGTAGTCAAGAAAAAATGAAAATAAAATGTAATGTATAGTGATGGCTATAAATCACTGATAGGCCAGTTAGCTCAAGCCTGTGCTGACCAAAATTTGAAACAATAACAGCAACGTGCAAGCTGCTGCAAGAGTTATATTTTGGCACTAACTATAAATCAAATACACACACACAACTTTTGGTGAAGTCATTCTACTTAGAATTTATCCAACAAAAATTCCAAAGGGTCAATACCCAAGAATATGCATCTAGCAACATATGATATGGTATGTTTGGAGTAACAAAAATTAGAGAAATTCAAATATCAAAAAAATATGTAATTGAATTTTGATAGAGTCATCCTTTTATGCAATTATTTAGAAGAAAGCTCTAATTAGATACATGCACACAGATTATAAAGAAGTATATTTTGATCATGATGAATCATTCAGATGATTCATACAAATTGCTAAGGAAGGTATAAGTAATGTGCCATTTATCTATGATTTCTGGTGTGTGTGTGTGTGTGTGTGTGTGTGTGTGTGTGTGTGTGTTTGTGTGTAAGAAAAGTGGCAGGAAATGACTAGGACCTCTATATCAACTAACAAGGAGGTATGAATGGGTAGTGTAGAAGTAGTTTTCAACTATATTATTTATAAATCTTTCATTCTTTGCCACATTTTAATTTTTTCCAGTTAAAAAGTACTAATATGTGAATATCGTAATAGCTTAATAAAGGAAATGAAGCATGCTGAGTCAATAGGAAATACTCATATATTACATCTATCTTAGTTAGGATTTCTATTGTTGCAACAAAACACCATGACCAAAAAGCAAGTTGGGGAGGAAAGGGTTTATTTGGCTCACATTTTCACATTGCTGTTCATCACCAAGGGAAGTCAGGACAGGAACTCAAACAGGGCAGGAACCTAAACCTAGAGGCAGGAGCTGATGCAGAGGCCATGGAGGTATGCTGCTTACTGGCTTGCTTTCCATGACTTGCTCAGCCCACTTTCTTAGAGAACCCAGGACCACCAGCCCAAGGATGGCACCACATACCATGGTCTGAGCCTTCCCCCATTGTTCACTAATTAGGAAAATGCCTTACAGCTGGATCTCATGGAGGCCTTTCCTCAACGGAGGCTCCTTTCTCTCTGATGACTAGCTTATAACAAGTTGACACACAAAACCAGCCAATACAACATCTTTGAAGATGTATGGTACATTTGTTTGGACTGTTTCTTAACTCCTCTTCTTACCTCCAAGGGAAATAAAATTAATCACCCAGCAACATGAATCCCTAAACTCCAGGTAGGGAAGCATGACAACAGAACTCGTGCGCACGCCCCTATGTGAGAGAACTCCCTAGTGGCTTTTGGATTCTGCCTTCCAGCCTAGCACCTGCTTAGAACTGTAGGCTTACAAGAGGACCAGAATAAGCACTCTCTCTCTCTCCCTCCACGGCACTTGATGTGAATCCTTACGGTTGGTTGTGATCACAGGTGTGGGCAATACTGATGGACTCCAAAAATAGCTTCAAAATTTATTCCAGAAAAAAAATAGTGCTGTCGTGTTGGGTTTTGTTTATTTCTTTTTTTTTCTTTTTTCTTTCTTTTTTTTTTCCTTCAGCCTTGGCTCCACACTAGATTCAACTAGGGAACAAACAAAACACCCTGCTTTGGTTGTATGTACTGTTCTCTCTTGAAACTAGAGGTAGGTTCTTCTACGCTACTGTTTTGAGACAGCTCTCCAGGTGATTCCAAAGCACCGTGAGGACTGAGAACCATTAACATAGCTTAAACCTGTGCTGGCAAAGTGCCTGGAATCATTCCATACTTGGTGCCTCAGCCAGGCAACCTGAGGAGGAAGACCATAATAATACAGGGAGGAAAAAGAGGGTTTCATACTGGTGCCGTGTGCTCATGGCTGAATTTTTTCCCCCATTTCACACTATTTTAAAATGATTTTATTGAGTTAGATGTGTATGGATCTTCCCATTTAAATATTTAGTTCCGTGAGTTTCGATAACTTTATACTGTTGTGTAACTACCACCGTGACCAAGTGTGATGGCTAATCATGGTTGACCACTTGAATGTATCTGGCATTAACTAAAACACAACTTGATGGGCACCCTTTTGAAGGATTTTTTTTTAAAAATCGGATTATCTGAAGCAGGTAGACCCTTCCTGAACCTGGGCAGCCCAGATAAAAATGGCATGGAAGAAGGCAACGTTGCTTTTCGCCTGCTTGCCCTCACTCTCTCTGGTAAGGATGTCTAGCCTGCTGCAGTGGCATTCCTTCACCAATAGCAGAACCGATGTCTTCCAGATTCTGAAGTATACTGAAAACCAGTGGCTCTCCAGGGTTCCTCTAGGACTTCAACACCAGGTTAGGAATCCTGAGATGGCTAGCCTCATGGACTGAACAAGTACTGGATTTTTGTCCTCTCTAGTGTGAGACAACCATTGTTGAACTACCCAGATCATATTCTGTAGCCATCCTAATAAATCCCTTTATGTACAAATATACATACATTCTATCAATTCTGATCCTTTAGAGATCCCTGTCAAAGTTTAGAATAATTCATTCACTACCATAACCATTTGCAATCCATCCCAGCCCCTAAGTGAAGGGACTCTGTCCAGCTCAACCACAGACAGCATGGCTCTGGCAGGCTTTGCCTTTCTCCCCCATTCCCTCTGCCTTGCTAAACCGGTTAGAATACATTCCTAAAGCTAGCCAGATCTCCCCTTTTTCTCTTTTTAAAATTTACACCTGCAAGGTCATTTGCTGCTGTTTTTCTGCCTGAATTAGAAAACAACCACTTGACGTTTTCTTCCCTTCTTAATAAAGGAAAACTATAAAAACAGGTGTTGGGGGGTGTGGTTTGTAGTCTGGGTACAGGAGGGAGCATCCCGCTGTGCGGGGTTCTCCTTCACCAAGCCAGTCTGAAATAACTACTGATCTTCTTACTATCTATAGTTTTCATTTTCCTCGACCATAGACACTCTCTTGCTTCATGGTTCCTTCACTTAGCGCAATATATTCCAGAGCTATCAATTTTGTTGCATATAACCGTGGTTTCTTAATTCTTGTTGCTAAGCAGTATTCCACAGTTTGTTTAGTCTCTGTTAAAAACCATTTGAACTTTTTTGGCAATTGGGGGATGTTACTAACATCGATATTTATTTCATTACTTCATAAATTAGAAGTAGATTCATGTAATTGTATCAAAAGTATGACCTAAACTTTCTAAGAAACTGTCAAAATTTTCCAAAGCAGCTATAACATTTTCCATTCTCATTGGTGGTGTGGGTGGGTGCTAGGAGTCAATTCCAATGTATCTTTATTGTCCCCACACTTTTTGCAAGCAGCAGAATCAACTGCTCTTTTGTTTCAGACTATTGTTGTTGTTTATGTGCAATAAACAGCTTTGGAAAAAAAGCAGGTTTGTTTATTGTATATAGCATAATGACAGCTCTCTGTCTCTGTCTCTCTCTGTCTCTCTATCTCTGAGGTAAGGGCAGGCATATTTACTTAGAGTCCATTAGGATTCAGATTCAGGATGGAAGTGTAGCTCAGTGGTAGAGATCATGCCTGGCATGAGGAAGAAGGACCTGGGTTCAATGCCGATGTACCAGAACACAAAACTCTAGGACTCTCCAGCCTGGAAGATCTGCTTCATGCACAGCACCCAGTGGACCCTTGGTGAAGCCATCACCTATTGGTGAAATTATTAAGGCCACTCCATGTAGTTAAAAGGGAGATTTATTTAATGGCATAACTTACAAATGAAGGGATAGGTAGGTTGAGGGTTCTGGGAAAGACACAGCGCATTCCGGCGGCGGTGTTCTCTGGAGAACTTTCCTCAGTCCACCTCTAGCGTCCAGGCTCCAAGCAGGAAGAGAGAGCGGCGCATTCTCATCTCGGGTCTTCAGGGCCCTCCCTTGGCCCCGCCTTGTAGGCATGATAGTTACCGAAGCCTCAGTGGGGGTTGGAACTTTCCAGACCATAGCTGGAATGGCTACCCACTACATCTCCCCCTTTTTGTCTAAATAAGAAGGTTCAAACTTAATAGAAGACTATATACAAAGGAATGGTTATCAAATATTGTCCAGGAGTAATGAGGGATAATGACCTAGATAAGATGGAACTACAATCAATGAGAACAATATCAAGCAAGAAACACATACTAAAATCCAGAGAAGTCTAGAGCGTAGGTAAATGGTATGTTACAAAACCTTAAACTCACAAATATAAGACAAATAGGATATCTTCTTTAATATTGTAACTGTAATTCTTCCTCGATAATTGTTTTGTTATATGTAATTTTACTATGTTAAATTTAAAACCTTCCTTTTTGAAAAAGAAGAAAAGGGGAAGTGCTGTGGATATCACTCTGTATAAATAAACACTGATTGGCCAGTAGCCAGACAGGAAGTATAGGCGGGACTAACAGAGAGGAGAATTGAGGGAACAGGAAGGCAGAGGGAGAGACTGTTCATTGATAATGAACAATTCCTTGTTACCAATCTGGGGACCTTTGCATCTATCCAAATAGCATTCCTGGGTAGGCAAGAAGCAGCTCCCCAAGTTCTGGCCAGAGAACTAAATTTAGAGACCAGAGGTTTACCATTCCAGATCTGGAGAGCCGGGAATCTATCACTCCGGACTGTAGAAGGCAGAGTTATAGCTGTAGGCACTCAAGTTGGAGACTTACTGCTCTGTACTTTAAACATAGCAGCCACATCCTTGGCTTCTTTTAAAACCTTGGCTGCAGACAGCAGTAGCACTAGCAGCCACAGTGTGTGGCTGGCTGCTAACATTGCTATTCTCAAAAACTGACCTCAAGAGCTTACAGTTTCCTGCTCAAAGTCATGGGACATAAGTGAAGAGCCTGTCAAAGGATCCACTCTGTGGAGACCTGCACAGCTTTAGGATTTACTTGACTGGGGCAATGGGGAGTGAAGAAACAACCCACAGACATACAGAAAAGCTGGGATTGGGTGGGCTATTGGCTCTGATGGAGACTCACCAAATTAGCCAGGAAAATCAGTGTGTTTATATATAAGACCTAATCTCATTAAGGGGTCTCTGTAGCTGAGCAGTCTCAGACTGCATTCACCCTGAATAAGGAATACACTTGTCAAGCTCCACACTCAGTCCAGGGAAAGGCTTTACCATTCCTCTGAGCCTGACTTGATGGAGGGCATTTTGAGCTCAGGACAAGACTGGCAACATAGCAAGATAAGATAGAAGAATAGGAATGGAAAGTCCCTACCCAATACAACATCAGGGTCTCGTGCTTAAAGTCAAATTTTAGTATAACACAGATTATTAATTTAAAAAAGGCTACAAGAGATAAAGTTGGAGTAACAGACAAAACAAAGTCGTGAAGGGGCTCCTATGTTGTAATAACAGGTTAATTTCCCTTTACTGTACAGAAAAAGATAAAACAGGAATGTCACAGCCATTAATGTCTCTGTTAGTCTTGTTTTTGCAATGAATGCTCAGCTTGAGAAGATGCATTAATACAATATAAGCCTAAAGTTGTGAATTTTAATATGTAGCAAACCAGTTAGAGTACCACAAAGAAAATTAGGAGAAAGTGGCTATAAACATCCAACTGCAATTTAAGCAGCCTCATGCTGTGACTTGAGAGAATGCAAATTTTATATTTCCATCTCATTTTAGAAACCAAAAGTGTGTTATGTTAAATCTCAATTTATATTGTGACCTAGGAATTATACACTTCAACCCAATTTAGGGACTGCATATATTGTTGGATTCTTTTTAAATATGTATACATATTTAATTTGTCTATTTAAAAATTATTAGTTAGGATTTTTGTACATTTTGATCATTATCATCCCTCTCCCAACTCTTACAGCCCCACTGCCCTTCTCTACACACCCAAATTTGTGTCCTTGTTTTTTTTTTAACCTGTCAAAACCAATTTGTGCTGCCCCAGTGTTCTTTTGATAGATGGTCTTCTACTGATGTGTGGTTGACTTACCCAGTGTGGCATTCTAAGAGAGAAGTCTCCTTCCAGCAGCTAAAAACAGCCAATAACTCCAAGGTTAGGATTGGGATTTCATGTGTATCTCCCATCTCGGTGCTGGGATTTGATCAGCTTGGTTTTCCCGGGTCTTGTGAATGCTGTCACAACTGCTGTAAATTCATATGTCCAGAAGGCAGTGTTTCCTTCTAGTCATCTGTCACCTCTGGCTCTTACACTGTTTCTGTCCCCTCCACAGTGATCAACAATGACCACTGAGCCTTGGGAAGATGGGGTGCCTCCTGTATGTTCTAGCTAGTGCTCCGTGTTATGAAACCTCTTATTCTCTACACCTTGGCTAATGGTGGGTCCCTGTATTGATCATCACCTACTGCAAACAGAAGTTTCTTTGATGAGAGCTGAAAGACGCATTGATGTATGGGTATAACGATAAGTCACTGGGAGTCAGTTCAGTACTATATCCATTTAACAGAGAGTAGTAGTAGGTTCGCCTCCAGGGCCTATAACCTGACTGGACATTGATTATTGGGCCAAGAATGGTGTCAGGTATGGGTTTTATCTTGTGGGTGAGACTTAGCCAATCAGAAGATGATTGATTACTCTCAGAAGTAATCTGAGGCCAACAAAGTACAGATGAAACTGTTTTTTTTTTTTTTTTTTTTTTTTTTTTTTTTTTTTTTAAATGGAAGGAAGCAAAGGAAGGGAAGATATTACCTGTCAGGTACCTTCCAGAATTTCCTTGCAGCCTCCTTTTTCTTCTCCTTCCCTTTGTTCTTTCTTTTATTCTGTGCTGGGACACAGGGATAGATGCTGGTAATCTTTGATTTAAAAAAAATTATCAAATGTTACATTAGGAAGATTGTAGTGATGTAGTAAGATTTCATACCTACCCCCAAATCATTTTTGTACTTCATGGAAAGGGACAGAACTGGAGATCATTCCATTAAGCAAAATAATCCAGACACATAATTCAATTCACAACATCCATGCTCTCTTTCTTTCCTTCTTCCTTCCTTCCTCCCTTCCTTTTTTTCTTTCTTCCCTCTTCTCTTTCTTTCTTTCATGCCTTCACTGTTTTTGATGTTTAGTTCCCCTCTCCCCTCCACAGGACACAAATTGTCAGTAAACCATGCAAATTCATCCAAGACACATCTGTCATATAATAGCTAATGCATGCTATGTCCTTGTAAACAAAATGGTTAAAACAAAGAGTAACATTTCACAAGGTGCAATAAGATGTATAATGTTATAACAATAACGGATAACATATCAAACACAGTTACTCTTCTAGGAACCTCGTATAATCCATTTTCTCATTTAAGTTGCTCTGGGATGCTCATGTTATCCCAGATCTAGAGTCTAAAAAATTTAGAAGCCCCTCTTGCTTTCATTATTTCCCATGTGAGCAGAAATCTAACCTGAACTGATCCACACTCCCATCTTTCTCCATCTACTGTCATAACTTATTATAAAACAAGAAGAATTTACAGTCCCTTCCTAAAATCCCAAGTGTTCTGGATTCCGAACACCCCACACTTCCCCAAAAGATTTAGAAGGAAGTTATGAACCATTTTCTTCTTCATGTCATCAGCAAACAGATGGGGCAGAGATAAAGTAGAAAATTATACAAAATCACACAGCCTCGTAAGCAGTTGAAATGTGAACCATTTCCATTAACTCCAGTCAATATTTACTGGAACTCTAAATGCTTCTCCCATCCTCTGTCCTTTTCCGTGACTCTAATATCTTGAGTGTGGGATGCTAGATACACTCATTGACTGTCATTAGACATGTAAAACTGGAGAAAGTTACCGTTCCTAGTGTTGCCAGGTAAGAAATAAGCACATCTTCCAGAAAAGAGATCATACTGGTTACCCAGACAGCTCAATGCAGAAATACGAACTTCTCAAGTGTGCGTCTTGTTTGTTCTATTAGGGTGCCAAATGCTGCGCCAGCATGGACAGTCCAAAAACCTGCTGTGAATGACTATATAATAATCAGCCTGAGATATGGAATTACAGTGCAAGCAAAGCTTTTCAAGGGCTTAAATATATCTGTCTTGATTGTAATTTCACAGATGCAATTTCTAGAGATATCATCCAGCAGTTTGGGATGGCTGTTAGGAAACTGAGTTTCTGTTTCTAACTCAGAAACAGAAATGTTGTGTGACCTTGAGTCAGTAACTAAGGATTTTTCCATCACGTATTTTCACTCTTAAAATCTAAATCATATTTAAAATTCTGTTTTCATGAATCACAAATGGAGTAAATGGACATGAGTGTAGTTAATTGGGCCATTTTAAGGAAGGCCTACAAGCGGCATTGATTTTTTTCAGTGTTTCATCCTGAAAATGGTATGTCCTAGTTTCTCGGGAGCGAATATTTGTCATCTGCAATATGCCCCCAAGATAGAACACTTAAATTCCTTTTCAGAGACCTTCATAGCTGTTAAAGTGGTAAGTGAGTAATTCCATAATCACACTCCCAAATCGGATGCCATAAGTAGTCAAACTATAAATCTGCAAGATAATAATCACTCAAGTGCTTATATCCCCATCACACTCCATATAAATCATCAATGATGCCTCAGAATTTCAGTTAATTGTAGGGACAGCAAAATACTGCAAACAGATAAATAATTTCAATCAAGAACAAAGATCAAATGTCACCTTTTATACTGGATTAATGGTTTCTGATTCATAGAACAGACTATATTCCATGCTGCTTAAATTCTGTGTACACAGAAGGATTTTTGCATGTGACTCATGTGGCTGCTCCACTTATTCAGTCACTAATGTAAAATCATTCTTACGAAAGCAAAGAATTTAGATAAGTCTTTTTAGTTATGGGAATAATATATTCCCTGTAAAGAATATATTAATGTCAATCATAATTATTTGTATTACACAATATTTTTAAATTTCTAAAAGAGTCAAGATATTGATTTCTAAATTTATTTTTATATTATGCTATTAATAAAGTATGCAAAAATATAAATTTTCCTATAACATAGTTTAGGGGTAAAATTTAATAGAGTCACAGTAGTTTATCCTTTTCTACTTCAAACAGCATTTGTAAATGTTTGTAACTTAAGATGCCACATTAAGCTGGGCGGTGGCGGCACACGCCTTTAATCCCAGCACTCGGGAGGCAGAGGCAGACAGATCTCTGTGAGTTTGAGGCGAGCCTGGGCTACAGAGTGAGTTCCATGACAGGCTCCAAAGCTACACAGAGAAACCCTGTCTCAAACAACAACAACAACAACAACAACAACAACAAAAAAGATGCCACATTAACACAGACACTAAATTGTAAACCTGTAAACTGATCTGCACTAAAGAAATTCAATCCAAATTTTTCAACACACAAGTATAAAATATAAGGCACATTAAATGCTAATATTTTAAAAATGAAATGATATTTCAGTCTTCAAATTAAGAGCATGAAAATTAACCCTGAAAACCTAGCCACAGTAGTAATTAATTTGCACAGAATTTCTGAGCCGTTTTTCTAAGAGCGCTAAGAGGGAATGGATCGCATCAAAGACATACACTTAACCCTCCTTCACTGCTTCGAAGCCTACTTAGATGTAAACATCCAACAAACTCAAGATTTTTTAACTGAAGCAGGTCTTCTATTAGTTTCTCTACAGCTGATATTGTAATCATAAACATACTATGCTTCTATAATAAAAGGATCAATATTGGAGGCTCACATGAAAAAGAGACAGAGGAGAAGTAATGCAGTGAATCTTGTGTCGCTGTGAGATTATGAAGCATCTGCTTCACACTAGGCAAGCACGACCTGTCCTGTTATTCACTATCTCTATCTAGATTTATGGGTTTCATAACGTAAAGCCGGATGAAATACTTGTGTGGTTCCCATTTTAGGGTCAGAACATCTATATTCCTTGGTTTGCAGATTAAAGTTCTGCAACTTTAACCATGACTTTAGGCTAACTGCTTTGGAAGGTGATGCACCCAAGAGGGCAAAACTTTACTAGTTTCTCCCTGCAACTTTTCTTTTACCCTAACAGAGCAGGTTCATCCCTTAGGAATCTCATCAACTCTAGCACAGAATCACCACTTAAATGTTCAGCCATGAAACTAGATACCGGTTTTCTAATTATCTAATTACATCATGTTATTGTAAACACAATCATGATTAGAAATTTTTCTTTAACAAAATAATCCTCTGGCCGAAGGTGATATCTTTTGATATGTGGACTATTGTTTTGCCTTTTATATTGGGTCCTATCCAGTCTTCAAGGTTAATATATTCTTTTTTTTTTTCCCCCAGAGCTGAAGACCGAACCCAGGGCCTTGTGCTTGCTAGGCAAGCACTCTACCACTGAGCTAAATCCCCAACCCCTCAAGGTTAATATAAAGTAGGCTTAAAACAATTATAACAACAACAAAACCTAGGACAAACCGTTCATTAGGTGACTTCAGTAAGTTCTAGTTCCACAAACCCAGTACAGGAAGAAGAAAGTATTACAAAAACCAATCCTTAAGAAACTTGCACTACAGACCTTTTGTGTGATTTATATCATCTTAATATTATTGTCCCTGTTGGTGTCTAAGAGCCATGCTGCCAGTGGGTCCAGGTTAAGTGGCCTGTGCTGACACCTGGGGCCATGGTGACAGGCAAGGGCCATGTCTGAGTCTGTGGCCCTACTGAAGCCAGGGTCTGTGATGATCTCAATGGCTTCAGTTTCCACTGAAGGCTGTGCAGATGCCCAGGGTCTGAGCTGCCACCTGAGGCCAGCTTGGTGTCTGAGGGTCAGGCTGCAGCCAGGGCCATACAGATCTGAGTGACCTACTCTGCCACCCAGGGCCAGGATGATGTCAGGCCGTGAGCTGCAGCCAAGGGTGATGTCTGAGTCCATGGTCCTTGTTGTGGAATATTTGTTTACACTGTAAAGATGTGTCTCTGCCTAAGGTGCCTTCTGATTGGCTTAATAAAGAGTTAAATGTCCAACAACTAGGCAAGAGGTATAGGTGGGACTTCTAGGCAGAGAGAGAACTCTGGGAAGAAGAACGGTGGATATCGCTTGGAGACTAGGAGCAAGTCAGATACACAGTACTAAGAAGAGGTAACTGAGCCACATGACAGAACAGAGATTAGAAAAATATGAGTTGATTATGTTAAAATATGAGTTGATTATGTTATAAGAGCTAGTTGGGGAAAAGCCTAAGTTAAGGTCATGCTTTCATAACTAATAGTAAGTCTCTGGGTCATTATTGGTGGTCCAAAGATAGTCCAACAAGAAAGCTTGCTACAGGCCCTACTGCAGCTAGGGACTGCACTGATGTCTGTGGCTCCAGTTATCAAAGAGGGCCATTCGGATACCTGGGGTCTGATTAGTCACCTGAGACCATATTGGTGTCTGAGGGCCATGCTGCCACAGGGGCCATGGTGATGATGAGGCCTGAGCTGCTGCCGAGTGTCATTTCTGGATCGATGGTCTCGCTACAGCTGGGATCTGTGTTGATCTCCATTGCCTATGTTACCAGAGGGGACCATAAGAACCATGTCTGTTGAAATCCGAGGGCAATGCTGAGCCAGCACCATCCTTTACTGGCTCTGGGAGAGCAAGTCATGCCTCTTGCTGGCCACTGCAGCAGAAGAGCTGGCCCCACACACTTGGGAGAGATGGCCCCACCCCTAACCACTGGTGTGGGAGAACTGGCCCCCATAGCCTGGACATAGAAGAGCTGTCTCTTAAGGTTGGTCTCAGGAGCCAGACTGACCAAATCAGCTACCACTCAGACTCACATCCAGGGCTTTGAGTTGGCCCACCCCAACATCTACCCCATCTATGACCTGCTGGAGTACATGAAGGAACTGGCCCTGTAGAACCATAACTATAGGCTCTCCATGACTCAGGGCAACTTCAGGGTATCTGAGACAAGTCTCAGTAAGAGTCCAGTATTGATATACCAGAAGCCAGAGGCCTTGAACCTGACCAACAACTTATTACACAATCAACATTTGCAAGTAAAGTTAAGTAGACAAAAGGGTATACCACACAACACACCACAGCTCCCAATGCCACTAAGATGAATGAAGAGCTGTTGGAGAGGCAGGAAGGATTAAGGAGCGAAGTGGGTTTTTTGTTTGTTTGCTTTGTTTTGTTATTAATATTTTTTTAATTTTTCTTTTGGTGGGAGATGCTCCAGGGGTGAGGGGCAGGTATGGAGGGACTGGTATATGAGCAGGATTGGGGCACATGATGTGAAATTCTCAAAGAATCCATTAAAAAAAAATAAGCTAAAAAAAGAAAGAAACTTGCACTAGAGACCCTTTGTGTGATTTATATCATTTTAATGTTATTGTTATTTCTCAAATGTTGCTGAAATGACACAATTGTGATGACTATTCTTGCTTAATACTTGTACCCATAAAATTAAAAAAAATTATTAAAAGCTGTCCATATTCCAAACCAAGGACCAGAGTAGCTTTTAGTCACATAAATTTGCTCTCTGCAGAGAACCAGTGGAAAGTATCAAACCTGGAGAATTTGGTCATTGGAGAATGAAAGAGCCACCCTGATGATTGTGTGTAAGAGCTGTAATTACAGCCAACTCACGGTGTAGAGACAATCTGCGAGGAGAAGAGGAAGTTTGTGGGAGTCCAGCTCCCACCTTTCAAAGGGTCCTTGATGGGAGGAGAGAGGACTGAGGAAATATTAGATAGAAATATAGATGCAGATGGAGAGAAAGACAGAGACACGGGATAGCTTCAGGAGGGCCCTGGGTCAATACCCAGTCACCTCGAGGTTTATTCCAAAGGGCTTTTTATATAATGCCGAGGGGCAAGGCAAAATACCTCCCCCTTTCAAGATCAAAGCACAACATACAGCCAAATGTAGATGCTTCAAAACACCTGGTAACCACGTTCATGGCCAAATCATCCCATTATGCAGCCCTGCTGGGTAAAGCAAGCTCAGACTCTCTGACCTTGAGTAAGGTCTTACTAGGTTGCCCCTGTGTGCCTCCACAGAAGTTCTCATATTCCTGGCCATTCTCTCTCTCTCTCTCTCTCTCTCTCTCTCTCTCTCTCTCTCTTTCTTTCTTTCTTTCTTTCTTTCTTTCTCTTCCATTTTTTTCCATTACAAAGACACAGGCCAACTGGAACTATGCACTTTGAATATTCCAAGAAGTGAATATGGTCGGATTCCAGTATGCTGAGGGAAAATAATACTCTCATATTCAGACAACATACCAAGGAATTCATTGTGCTGAATTTTATTAGCTGTATCAGGAACTGGGGATGTCATCAACATCATTGATTGGTTCATTGTTCTTGGGCAGGGTAGGTGCAGGTAGTATTTTATGTAGCCTCAGTTTAAGACCTCATGTGAGTGGAAATCTGCTGGGTTTGTTCTATAGTTATATTGTATGATGATGACATGAGTTATATTATATGGTGGCATGAGTTATATTATATGATGGCATGAGTTATATTGTATGATGACATGAGAAGGAACAGAAATGGACTTCCAGCTATGTATGAGATACTTTTAAGTTTGTATGTGTAATGAATTGAATTGTGTGTCCCCAAAACATATATTTCATTTCTAACACTAGGGGCTTTTAAATAAAAAAAAAAGGTAGTAGTGAGCACACATGGTACATAGACATACACATAAAATAAATCAATCTAAAAGACTTTAAAGGAGATATTAGGATGGACAGTAATACAAAAATTGATGCCTTTAGGAAAGAGGAGATCTGAACTCAGAAATGTGCCCACAGGAAGAAAATCCTATGAAAATTAGAATTATGCTGCCTTGAAGCAAGAAACTACCAGAAGCTCACAGGACCCTTTGGAAACCTTGATATTAGACCTCAGACTTTTGGACTCCACATCTGTGAAACAATACATTTCTCCTGTTCTAAGCCACCTAGTGTATTAGAAAACGAATACAATGTGTCTTCTAGAAGACCTTGGGATGAAGATCATGACTAGTTTTAATTTTTTTTTCTTCAGATCTGACTTATGGTTCCTGGGCTTAAAACTGAGTACAGCACATTGGTCCCTGATGCCATTTAGGCAGGTCTGTTTGTGCAAGGAAAGATTTACTCCCAGTGGTAGGGAATGGAAGTCTGAGAGTTCTCAATGGGGGACTGTGTGGTTACTACTGTTAATAGAAAAATTAAAGCAGGTAAAACGTTGTGTTCATGAAAACTTGGACGGTGTCATTTCTAGTGTCTCATTTACTCTTTCTTTTGCTCATGACTAGAGTGACATAAAATGTGAGGGGGTGTCTTAGTTAGGGTTTCTATTGCTGTGAAGAGACACCATGACCACAACTCTTATAAGGAAAACATGTAATTGGGGTGGCTCGCTTACAGTTTCAGAGGTCCAGTCCATTGTCATCATGGTGGGGAGCATATGGTAGTTTGCAGGCAGACATGGTGCTGGCTACATCTTGATCAGAAGGCAACAGGAAATGAACTGAGACACTGGGTGGTATCTTGAGCATAGGAAGCCTCAAAGCCCACCCCCACAGTGACACACTTCCTCCAACAAGGCCATCCCCACTCTAACAAAGCCACACCTCCTAATACTGCCACTCCCTATGAGATTACGGGGGCCAATTACATTAAAACTATCATGGGAGGGGTGTTTGCTAACTGGAAAGATCTAACAGTTTCTCTTTAACTGTGTCCATAAAATGATTTCTCTTCTCAGGAACATGGCATCTTATAGCGTCATAACAGCCGTGAGAGGATTAAAATGGAAAGTCATCTATGCAGTCACATATTTTATCAGTGGTAACTACTGTGTACATATAAAGTGCTGGGCAGCATTGTTATCAGTGGTCAAGGGCTAGCCTGGGTATTTCCAGCTTTCAGACAACTTACAGAAGGACCCGAAACAAGCTGATATGGGTTTGCAAAGTGCAAAGGTATTTTGTTCACAACAAAGCAATAGTCAGAATACACTATCAATAGCAACAGCAGTTCACCTGAATGAAAATTCTCAAGGGCCCCAAAACTGGGCTTCCTTTTATGGAGCTTGTCTTAGTCAGGGTTACTCTTGCTGTGAGGAAACACCATAACCAAAGAAACTTGGGGAGGAAAGGGTTTATTCAGCTTATGCTTGCATACCAGTGTTCACCACTGAAGGAAGTCAGGACAGGAATTCAAACCTGCCAGGAACCTGGAGGAAGGAGCTGATGTAGAGGCCATGGAGGAATGCTGCCTACTGGCTTTCTCCTCATGGCTTACTCAGCTGCCTTTCTTGTAGAACCCAGGACCATTAGCCCACAATGGGCTGGATCCTCCCCTGTCAGTCACTAATTAAGAAAATGCCCTACAGGTTACCTTCAGCCTGATCTTACGGAGGCATTTTCTCAGTTGAGACTGCTCCTTTGATGACCCTAGTTTGTGTCAAGTTGACATAAAACCAGACAGTGTAGGGCTCAAGAGAAGGAAAAAAATTTTATTACAAGTAGTGGCTCTCAAATTTGATGGATTTAAGTTACGTATCACCGCAATACACCTGAGTTTTATCATACACATACTTAATTGTGCACAGGCTTAAGATGGTAAGAGGGATTATCCCTAAAAGTTCACATGGAGGACACAAGTCCACCTTACGGCATTTGTACCCAACACCAGTTCTGGCCAAATTGGCCTATTCGCCTTTGTTTTTAATGTGTTCCCTAACAGGTTTAGTGGTGGTGTGAATGAGAATGCTCCCCATAGGCTTATACATTTGCATGCTTATCCCCCAGCTGATGAGTTGTTAAGGGAAAGATTAAGAGGTGTGGCCTTGTTGGAACAGATTCAGTCCTATGTTTCCATAAAGTTGATAGTTGTATTGTTTGCCAAGGAGTATAAGTGCATAGTACATGGAAAGGAGAGTCTCAGGCTTTCAAGTATATTAGTCGAAGAGGGTGTGTGCATAGCCAGTAGAGCCCCAGGTTGCTAAGCTATTTCCTGTGCTATATTTGTGCAAAGCCCAACTGAGATCTTGCAGAAGATGGAACCATGGTACACCCTTACACCCTTACGCATTTACCTGGCTTACATTAGTTTTTCACCACCACTAAGACAGAACAATTCCTCAGTTCCATACTTTGAAAAATCAAAATAATTTGATCTGACTCAAAATCCTGGCACCCAAAACCTATCTGTATAGAAGACAGATCCCTGCAGTGGCCAATTTTGTATTCAGAAGTTGAACTTGTCAGTGTTAGTCAAAGAGCCTGTTTAAACTGGATATATTTCGCTTCTGAAGGTTTGGAAGTTTTATATATTGATTTGGAAACAACTCATTAATTTTTAAATGGCTGTGCTACTCACCTTAAAAATAATAACACAAGGGCATTGACCTTGGATTTGGCTCTCCACGTGTTCTTTTTAAATTTTCACTTTTAAATTACCTTACAAGTAACAGGTTTCCATGTGACTTCCTAGTCCTCACCTCCAGCCCCACCACCCCCTCCATCTGTCTGTTCCTGCTTTCCATCTCCTCTGTCACCTCAAGTATTATTTCCATCTTCATGAACTTTGAGTTTTTAATAGCTTCTATTAACTATTGATCTTTTCTACTGGTAGTCAAAAAGTATGAAGGAGTCTTAAATCCTTTCAATTTTCATAATATATCAAAATCATGAGCAATTCTTACAGCAGATCTATTCTTTCTTCTCCTATCTTTTGCTCCAATACAGGTATGAGTCGGCTATTAATTCAGCCACCTGGAAGGATTGGAACAGCAGAATGGAGCTGTCTGGACAACTGCGTTTCCAATGAATACAACAAAAGAAGATGATGTTGTTTCCTTTAAGAGTAAATTCATCTAATCCATACCTGTGAGATCTTACCTGGGAGTCCTAAACTTTTGAGTTATTGCTATAGTCATGTGTTTTCATTATAAAGAGGAAATCCAGCTTCGGGAGTGAAATCTGAACAATGTTAAAGAATGATATTTAACAAATAATACAACTCACTCTACTGCTGTGGGATGTTCTGTATGGCAAATGTGTTGCTAATAAAACACTGATTGGCCAGTGGCTAGGCAGGAAGTATAGGCGGGACTAACAGAGAGAATAGAAAGAACAGGAAGGCGGAGGGAGTCACTGCCAGCCGCCGCCAGGACAAGCAGCATGTAAAGATGCCGGTAAGCCACGAGCCATGTGGCAAGGAAACAGAATTATAGAAATGGATTAATTTATAAGAACAGTTAGCAAGAAGCCTGCCACGGCCATACAGTTTGTAAGCAATATAAGTCTCTGTGTTTACTTGGTTGGGTCTGAGCGGCTGTGGGACTGGCAAGTGAGAGAGATTTGTCCTGACTGTGGGCCAGGCAAGAAAACTCTAGCTACACTCTACATTATAGACACGCTTTTGGTTTGCAATCCTGCTGCCTCAGCTACTTAAGTAGCTGGGATTGAAGGCCCGGGTCACTAAGTCCTGCTACAAATACCATATTAACAGAAGCTTCAAACAGCTTAGCTGTAGCCACCGTCTGCAACCATGATATTTAAGACTTTTTTACTGAAAGAATATACTGTAGGAGGCGAAAGAAAGCTTCTGCTGGGTTATTACGCATAATGTGCCTTCTTTCTTTTCTTAAACAAAAGAAAAGAGACACTTGAGTTGGAAGTTTCTGTAGAGGAAAACAAAGAAGGAAAAGGCTTCTTCCAAATTTGGGTCTATGGGGAGGCATAGGAAATGCCATCTTAGAAAGTTCCTGAGGGCAGTGACTGTTTTTCAAATGGGTGTTATTTTTTGCTTTCAATTACCAGTCAGTATTTCTAATATTTCCATCATCTTTTAGAAGTGTAGTGTGTTCTTCGCAGGGCAGAAAACATCTACATGTTTACAGTGATCCAAATGATTTCTTCAGCTTTGGACAACACAAAGACTTTTTTTTTTTTTAAATAGATTTTCTTATATCCCTGTTCAGCTAATTTTGAAAAGAGATTATGTAGAGCTTCTTGTGTCTTAGTTAGATTAAGTAAGCATAGCAATGTATCAGCTACACATGATATGAGCCAGCTCCTCACCTAAGGCTCAAATGAAAAAATATTCAAAAAAACAATTTGAATCCTTTTGTTTAAATCATTTGTAATTGAAAGAAACATGAGGGGATTCCATAAAAGTCACTCATGATATAACCATCCACGCATGCTACTAATTTTCACTTAAAATAAAAAAAATGCCAACTACTTTTGTGTACATATTTACTGAAGAAAAAAAATCATTATCTAGTTTTTCACGAAATTGACAGAATACCTCGCCATTGGGAGCAACCACACTGTAGGAATCACAGTTTCATTGCTTACTCCGAGTTCCTAAATATGAGTATCCTTTGATAGGCTACTTACCTGAACATTTAAAAATATTGCAAACTCTGAGATATGGCCATCATTATTCTAATATTTACTACTGGGTTTTATTCTGGCTTAAGTGGATATAGGAATGGTGTCAGTGTGATTTTACAGGGCTTATTTAATCAAATACATGTATTCTAGTTATATCAGTAGAATTTGGAAGCCCCATAATAGAAATAACCTGATGTAACAGTCCATCAAGAGAGGGCAGTCTATGCAAGAGAAGCACTCTAGTTCAGGTTCTAATGTGTTAACATCTGATAAGCACTTACTTTGATAATGCTATTACAAAGTAAGTTACAGTAAGTTAGCTGGAGCTGACACATAATTGAAACTGGCAAAATTTCAGGACTTCTTAGGTTTATAAGTTATCAATGTTTATTTAAGGAACACACCACAGTTGTTATATTGGTCCTGTAAAGGACATGTAGGAATAGAGATAGTTAAGGTACAATAGATACCAAATACATCCACTAAGAACGAGAGGGTCTGCTCTGAAAGCAGAATAACACTCAGGATACAGCCGGGACGCAACTGAATTTCTTGGAAAGGCATTATTGTTCTTCTAATTTGACTTTATAGGCTCCTTTGCCATCTTAGCAGGAAGACATTCTTACGGTGTCTAATTATTTCACAGATATCGAAGCTCCCAAAACTAACATGAGATTCAACCATTTTACGCCTTCCTATTCACCAGTGGAAAATTAAAGCACCGACTCATACAAGACTTAGATACAAATGTTTAAAAAGGAGCTTTCTTGTTGTGGCCAAAGACTGAGGGTATCGCACATGACAGTTGACAGATATGGATATCCATCCAACAAAGTATTCCTGTTTCAGTAGAAACAAACTATTTACAAATGCTGCACTAACACACATGAACTGCCGATTAATTATGCTGACTATAAAAAACTACAAAAATAGAGCACAGTATAGGACCCTCATTATAATTTTTTTTAAGATTTATTTATTTATTATGTATACAACATGTATGACTGCAGGCCAGAAGAGGGCACCAGATCTCATTACAGATGGTTGTGAGCCACCATGTGGTTGCTGGGAATTGAACTCAGGACCTTTGGAAGAGCAGTCAGTGCTCTTAACCTCTGAGCCATCTCTCCAGCCCATAATTTTTTTTTTAATGCAGACTTTTGTAGCAAAAAGCTAATCAGGTGCTGCTTTGAATCAGTGTAGGGGCTACCAGGAGGACCCATTACAGAGGGCCAGGAAGACATTTTTGAAGGGGATGCTAATTACTAGGGACTGCAGCGAGGCTTCATGTCATACGTACATCAAACTCACCAAGTTTTACATTTACATATTTAATAACGCGCCTCAGTGAGACTGGCAGCCCTATGCGTGATTCAATGTTGTTCTTAACAGAAGTTATGGAAATATAACAAAAGTCCCACAAAAAAACGAAAGGAAAATATTTACGCTTTTCATTTCATCATGTTTTCTCTAATCAGGCTCCTGGAATAAAGTGGCGGTGGTGGCGCACGCCTTTAATCCCAGCACTCAGGAGGCAGAGCCAGGCAGATCTCTGTGAGTTCGAGGCCAGCCTGGTCTACAGAGTGAAATCCAGGACAGGCACCAACACTACACAGAGAAACCCTGTCTCAAAAAACCAAAAAAAAAAAAAAAAGTGACATTCTTCCCAGTTTCTCGCTCACATTACACACAACCAACAGTGTGCCTAATCCTGGGCAGAGCTCTCAGCAGGTGTAGCCTGGCTGTCTGTTTTAAGAATGAACATGAGTCACGGAGCTCTTCCAAAGTTAAATTAATTCAACATTAAGTCTAGAGTGCTTCTTCATTTTTCAAAATGCCCGACAAATTAATAAAACACCAAAGACAACCACACTTGTCTCCTACTCACATTTAAAAGGCAGCTATCCTGCACATAATTTAACTCCTACAACCCCGTAGTTGCTGTTGCTAAATATAATGTGTACCAGAACCTCTAAGGTAGAAAGTCATGGATCTACAGAGACAGGCAAGATATCCGATGAAGGCTCTAGGCTCTTCACCAGCATGCTGTTCACTGGAAGGCATCTGTCAACAAGGAGTTCAATTTATCTTCGTGCATTCAGCACGGCAGACCACTTCTCTTCTCCAGTGTGTATTTGAGATACTGGTACAACCTTGAAAAGCAAAGCATTTGCGTTGGTGCAGCGCCAACAGCTGGGTTTTGATCTTTCCTACTTACAGTGATCAAATTCTTGCAATGTCCACACAATTCAATGACTGGTACGAACAGGTTAAACCTGGAACTTTCCTAGAGCTCTGCACTGCATGTAGGCATTTGTCTTGGAAATTGTAAAAGCAGAAAACACTGATTAATCAATAGTATCTAGCAGATCCAATTATCATCTTTTTCTATCATTAAATCCTTGTTGTAAATAAGATTGTTGTCTAGTTTTGGAAGACTCTGATGAGCCCCTGCTGCTCATGCATGCATATCTAATGTAGGTCAAGGACAAGCCACAGCAGTCTACATCTGAGGCCAAGTACCTCAGCTAGCACCTTTGCTGATATTAGCATATTCGGGAGAGCTTGCCAAGCCTTACCTTGGCCACCATCTGCTGTGGCCATCCAGGACACCAGCTTGGAATGAGCCACACTCTCAAGCATAATTCTATACAGGATAATTTGCCTTTTAAGTTTGGCATAACAAGGGAAGTGAGATGCTATGCTTTAGCTAAAAGCTGTGTCGAGCACCTTCATGCCACATCTGACTTCTTTTCTGAGTCCCCCCCCCCCCCAACTCTCTTTGGAAGACCCAATATTACACTCCATCTCTGCAGAATTACTTCCGGTAGACTGGGCTACCCTAAATTCGGGTCAAACCCTCATCATCGTACTTTAAGGATTAATGCACAAAGCTGGGGGTGGTGATACATGTCTTTAATCCCAGCACTTGGAAAGCAGAGGCAGGCAGATCTCTGTGAGTTCAAGTACAGGCTAGCCTACACAGTGAGTTCCAAGACATCCAAGGCTATGTAGAAACCTTGTCTCAAAAAGACTAAGGTACAAAATGGAGCAATTAAAAGCCTACTGCACTTTTACAAATTAAAACTACGGCCCAATATAAACTTGTATCAACTGCCAAGATCAAACTTCCTTTTAAAAGTTTGAAGTCTGAAACCAGTCTCTGGTCACCTAAAACTTCGTGTGTACATAGTTATCCCTTTGTGTATACATGGTTATTATGTGTATGTTATCATTTCATGTGTTCATTGTTGTCCTTTTTCATCTTTGTCTTGACAAATTGGACATATATGGCATACTTTTTAATTATTTTGTTTTGCAGCATTGGAACTAACCCAGGACCTTATACAAACTGGGCAAGCAATCTACCCACCACTAAGCTGTGACCTCAGCCTATCGCACAAATTCTCAATATTCCTTGCTGTGTCTATCCCCCTTATCCTTTCCCAACAGAACTTGTTTTGACAACTTATGAGAATGGCAGTCAAAAATATGTATGTTCTGGTTTAGTATGCCGACATGTGCCTGTAGTACTAGCTCCTTGGGATGCTGAAGATCAAGAATCCAGGAACTGAGGCTGGCTTAGGTAAAATAGCAGGAGAACCCATCTTGAGAGAAGACGGTTCAGTCAGTAAAATGACTGCTGTGCTGACCAAGGATATGGACCCGAGTTGGGATTCCCCAAAGGCTAGAATGCTGTTCCTGTAACCCCAGTGCTGGGGAGGCCAGGACAGGAAGACTCCAGGTCAGTGAGAAACTCTATCTCAAACAATGAGGTTGTGAGTGATTGAAGACCTCAACTGCTGGCCTCCACACACACACCCACACATATGTACATGTACATATAAACACATATACAAGTAGGGTGGGGTGGGAGGATAGGCGATTTTATGTACTCTAAACCAGCATGTATATTTTCAAACATAAAAGTTACAACACTGTCCCAAGGCAAAACAAGTCAGCCAATAAGAAGACAATGACATTTTCTCTATCTGGGAGGAACCGTTAGGAATAGAAGGAAAACATTATCCCACTACCAGTAACTATTTTTATATACTTGACGACATCGCAAACCTTTTCCTTGTAATTCCTCCTGCTCCATTTGCCTCTAGCTTTTGCAACCTTGAAGACTTCGTAAGTATTTCACCTACAAAATTCTTCTTGTCTCCCTACATAGCCTACCTGAGGCAGCTAATCCCTTTGGTTCACACACCATTGACATGCTTCATGTGAGCTCAGGCCTCCTATTTCAAAACAGTTTATTTCATAAAAATTCCATTGAAGTTTTTTAAAGTTCTGGATAAAGTCATTCTTTGTGGAGAATATATATATATATATATATAATTTTTTTTCTATTACAAAATTTATCAATCCACTGATGTCAACAAATGTAGTTCATTGTTGGGAGCTCCCACACACACAAAAGGGTGCAACAGTCAGTCCCAATTGAATCCTTAAGGACAAAACACCTATTTTAACTGTTCTCTTGTATTTTCTGAAGAAGATACTCCATTTGTAAGTTCAGGTTTGGCTGGCCCTTTTTAGTCTTTTTGCTCAGTATTTTGAAAGCTTCCATTTTTTTCTTCTTGTAGAGCCTTTGGGCTTCCTCTCTTTCTTGCTTTCTCATTTCAAATTCCTGCAATTATACATGTACATAATGTTCATTAGTCACAAACAGAAAACACAGGTCAGAATTGTTTTGAAATCGCTATCACAATGCAAACCCACTGATATTAGTCTTTTATATTGTGTAAAATGTGAATAGTTTTCCAAGATGAAGTAGTATGTCCTGTTTGCTTTCATACCATAACGATAGAAGGAATATCAAAGAATAACAGTCATGGCAGCACTTTATGCATTTGTATGTAAGTAAAAGAAAAGTCAAATATTTAACAATTTCACTGTTTAACTCCACTAAAGAATTAGAGGGACCTTCATAGAGGTTAACTAGTCTAATATTCTATATAACACTAAAAAGTTCATTTCCACAAAACTGTACCGTGTGTGTGTGTGTGTGTGTGTGTGT
>CABHPH010119490.1:0-21290 GCA_902168325.1 Peromyscus nudipes
CCATGCAGTCAATGTCTGACCCAGTCTGGTACTTGTGGGAGGCCCTGGGGCTGTGCGATGTCCTCTGCCACTGAGAGACCGTGTATACTTGGGCTCTGCTTTTGCTCATTGGCTAGCACTCTGCTGTCTTATGACAGGAGCTCTGGGACACTGACCATATGAGGCCACAGTTAGGGTTGTGGCCACAGAGGCTGGAGGGGCAGATTCCTGATGTCTACAATAGGGAATACAGTTGGCTGGCACAGCCTCTCTGTGTGCATTGGTTGTTGGAGGCGTGTTTCCCTGGGATTCAAGTTCTTTGAGAGGTTCCCAGGAAGACCAGCAAGTGCCCCCTGCTGGGCACAGAGGGAGTAGATATGTGCAGATGTGGATGTGCCCACCTCTGCATCCAAAGAGCGCCATGTAAAGTGCCTAGGCCAAGGCTCCAAGATGTGGGACATTTTGCCCAGGCTGCCACCTGGATTTGGGGTGTTTCGTAGATAGCTGGGACTGAGGCTTATACCTGGGTAGCTTGTCATGTCTAGGCTTCTAGAGCAGCTTCAGATCACAGCTGCTAGTTTTGCTGCTGAAGGAGCTAAAATGTTGGCCTCCTAGAAGTATTAATAAAAGTGGAGAAGTGGCTTCACCCTGCCCTTGCCGGCAGACTGGCCATTTTGGCAAATGCTGCCACCTCTCCAGAACTCATGTTACTTCCTAGTTTTACTTGTGGCTGAATAATTTATCCATGAAAGTTTTGTGATTTACGTGTGTGTGTGTTCTCTGTGTGTGCATGTGCATATATATACACATGTGTATGGAGGCCAGAGGTCAACCTTGGTAATGATTCCTCAGGAGCCATTCACCTTGTCTTTTGAGACAGTCAATGAGAGTCAACCTGTGATTATCACTGTTGACCAGAAGTCCTGTTCAACCTGGAGTCCTGGTGAGGAGTGAGGGGTCCGAGGTGAGCTTGGGGCAAGACCAGCAGGAGTGGCATGGCTAGGAACCATGGCTCCAGTCATACACAGGGGAATGGCCTGGCCTCATGAGCAGTCTGTCCTGGAATTGTAGTCCAGCTTCATGTGCAGGAACAGGCTGGACAACTTCCCAAGGGCTATAGCTTGTCAAGAGCTGGATAATACAGGCAACATATCCAGACCCAGACCTTTCCCAGCATTGGGGACAGCCCTACTTGTTCTGTATCCCTTATCACTTGCTCTGTAGTCTGGAGGCAGGGGTTTGTGGTCTCTGTTTCTTGATAAGCAAGAAGTGGAGGACAGGGCCATGTTTCAGTCCCAAGCCTCAGTAGTGAGGTCAAGGGGTAGCCACAGGTCATCTGCACAGAGGTTGTTGAAATCCTGCTCAGAGCTAACATCAGGGACCCCATGCCATGGCCAACTAAAACATGACTCTTTTCCTCCCTGTGGTCAAGAGGTAGGAAACTAGCTTTATCCACAATGCTGTGGCTTAGCCATGTGGCCCTATCTTGTGGCCTAATCCACGTCTCTGGAGCTCAGCTTAGCTTGTTTCCTGTGGCCTTGAGTCCACATACTTCTCATAGTCATATCAGGAGAGATGAGGGGACAGATGTGAGGGTCTATAATGGGATGTAGGAGTTTGGCAGAGGCTATCCCCTGTGCTTCATCCTGGCCAGGCCCAGGGAGTCAGATACATAGTAGGACCACTCATATGTGGCTAGAAAGCCTTGTGCTTAGGAAGGCTGAACCCTGTGGACATAGACCTCCCAGAATGTTGCCTGTGTCAGAGAGTCTCTGGGTTATGAGGACAGGCTTGCTCTCTACTCCCTTCTAGGGACCCTTCTGCCAGTGGGTAGAGTTGACCACAAGACTCACAAGACACAGCTGGCTTCTCAGAAGTTCTTGGGTAGGAGTGATAGTGGGAGCTTGGGTTCAGACCCTCCCTCTTGTAAGAAGAAAAGCCCACCAGGAGGCTATAAAGGAGAGAGACACAGCAGTAACACACTCACCAGACCCTTCCAGGCACAAGTGTACTGACCTGTTTGTCAGGGTCTCGGGTCTTACTCTGGTCACTGTTTCAGAGCAGAGCTCCCGTGTAGATGAGCTGAATGGCATAAGGCATGTACCATTCAGTGTTGTCCACATTAAGAGCAGCCCATAAGAGTACCTATAACAGCTCCATGAACAGATAAGATCTCCATCTAATGCCAACCTCACTCCCAGTAGTATAGCATATATCCAGGGGTTATATAAACAAGCTTTCCCCATGAACAACTCTTTCCTGTGACACACAGAGCCACACAGATCAATAGGACTTCTCTACCCGCCAGTCAGGAACAGCAGTCTTCCTGAGCTGCTGTGGGTCAGCTTCCCCAAAATATGGCCTGGGTCATGTGAGAACTGAAATACCCCTGGTATGAGAGGATAGGATATGCCCTCATGCTGCACAGAATTGTCTGTGCCCACTGGGATGCTGTTCATGTGCTTGATCTGTCAAGTAGTTGGTAGACATGCTGACAGGCAGAGGCTGGTGGGGCCCAGGTGGCCATAGCTTTGGGAGAAACATGGGGCTCTGGGGTGGCTACAGGGTCATTGGAGCCTGTGGCTTAAGGTAGGCTCCTCACACTTGAGGTGGCATATGGGAAGGTTATCCACACAGCCTCCACCCCCTACCCAGTCCTATGCTTGGTTATCCTTGGGCTGTCAAAACACGAATGCCCTCTTCCCACTGTGAACATCCAGCATGGGTCAGAGCAGGTGGGCTCCTCTTGGGCTACCCAGTGGTGGTAGAGGATCATCCTTGGGCTCTGTTCTGTTTTATTAACTGAGATTGGTGCCAGGTAACATTGAAGTCTGGCCGAGAACATGGACGGGCTGCTTCTTAAGGAGGACAGCATTGTCTCAGGCCTGTGGGAGGTGAGAATGATTATCCCATGTGCTGGCTACCTGACCAGGTTCGGTTATGGCTTCTCGGATGCTCATGGCCATCCTGGGCAGAAGCACAGCACTGACTTGGGCAAGACTGGCTTGCTGGAGCTGCTGCTTACAGATAAGCCTGTTAGTGATCAAAAGCCCTCACTGGCCCCCAACCTGCCTCACACCAGGCTGCACCTCCTGCTGGGCTGGTGTGTGCTGTAATCAGCTTTCACATTGATGGGAGATTTGGCAGCATCCGGCTGGCAGCCCTTCATGCCAACATTGAACAAATTGGGTCTGTTCGATCCTGTTTGCCACGCACAGCTGGAATGTACTGACGGCAAGGAAGCCCTGCAGCCAGAAGGAAGGATTTGTTTTACTTTTGTTCTGCAGAATCTTCTCAGTTAGCTGTAGCTAGCTCTGAGCCCTGAAATCAGAGAAGCTAAAAAGCATGTAATATTTTAATACAGAAATTCAAATAGAGATTATTTTAACATACCATCGGGCATCCTGATGGATCTGTGTCTAGAGCTCTGTGAAGGATGTTCTGTGTGCTGGGAAGCACAGCCCTTCCTACTGTTTGTCCCCAGAATTGTAGGTGCTGCTAGCTATTGTTGGGGGAGGGTGCTGGCAGGGCCTTCCTAGCATCTTTTAGACCTGTGATGTGGAGGTCCAGAGTTGGTGCGTACACTGAAGGGAAATGAGTTTTTTGTATCTCCTTGAAGTGAAAGCCTGACCTCATTCTGGCTCTGAGGAAGAACCTGCTTGGAAACCGCAAGAAACAGCCAACCTGACAAAGTAGGTACCCTTCCCTTCCTGCCCCAGGGACCTGGCACAAAGCCCTCCAGTGTTCTCCCGGAGAGACTGAGAGTACAGGTGGCCTGATCAGACCCTCCCACTCCCTTCTACTCACCCCGTTCAGTGGGTCCTCACAGGTTTTGTTAGCCTTCCTGGCCTGTTAATGCTCTTGGTAGGGAAGTCCTGGCTGCTCACCCAAAACTGTTGGTCTCAGATCCTGCTCAAATGTTCCCTGCCCACTTACACCTCCTTTCCCTCAGCTGAGGGCTCCTTAACTACACTGAAACTGGGTCTCTGTGCTCCATGCAACCCTGGCTCTGGCCCTGTATAACTCACCCAGTTCAGGGTGTCAATCCCATGGGTCTCCTAGATGAGTAGGGTATCCCTGGACTTGGCCTGTCCTTATCATTCCCTGTGTAGGTGTCCCTGGGGCTCCAGCTTGTATTGAGTTCTAGAGCCTGGACCCTAACCTATGTGAGACTCCTGACTCCTACCTCCCACCCAGAGCTGCTGTTCTGTTCCAAAGTTGTCTCCCTGCTCAATAACTCAGCTATTCCTAGGCTGACAGAGGAGCCAAACAAGGGCTCCTGGATGGTTTGGAGGGTGCAGGAGAAGAAGGTTAGAAGACTGCCCTGGTGTGGACATCAGGGGAGAGGTGGCCTTGACAAAGGGTGGCTGTCCAGACATCACAGGGGCCCTGCCAGTGCAAAGGCCCCCAAGGAGGAGTAAACAGTGCAAATTCCAGGAGCAGGGGAAGTATATACAGAGAACTAACTACACCTACCTCGTAGGAGCTACAGTAAATAAAGACATGTGTACCAACCTTTCTGAGGCTCTAGGAGGCTACTTACTGTCTGTGGCAGGCATTACAGCTAGCAGGGTACAGGAAGCCCTAGGGGAGCGATGACCCCCACCCCTGCTGGACTTATGGGGATTCTGAGACCCACTCCATGACTGTGGAGCAGGGAGGTGGCATAGCCCTATCTTTACTTCAGACTTGTTTCAAATGATTTGGGTTTTCTTGAAAACACGGCTGGTGCTGACTCTGAGAAAATAGCCAATTGGCACTTTATCCTTGGTCCCCTGGCTGTTTTGAGCTGGTGGAGTTAGTGGCTGGGCATGATTGGGATGAGGAACCAATGGCGTCTAAATGACCTTAGGGGATAAAAGTGTCATACATACCCTCTGTGGGAAGACCACTGAAATGGTGACCCCAGGGAACCCATCCCTTCCAGGCATGGCAAGGCAGCCGGAGCTGGCCACTGGCTTGGCTCTGTGTATCCATATCCTGACCGAGAGGGCATCAGCTCCTCTGTGGGGAGGGGCAGCTGCCCAGAAGGTCCTTCGGACTTGGTCTCAGGGCTCCTTTTGTTTGTGATGCATAGAGTATAGGACAGAGGTTGGCACAGAACAGGAAGAACATGTTGGTGTGTTGGGGCTCCTTGGGAAGCAGTTAGGGGAACAGTGGGTACTATATCTCTGCCCATGGTGCAGGGGACCAGAGCCTTGCTGGCTGAAGTCACCAAGCCAGAGCTCTCACCTCTCGCTGGCCACCTCCAGACTTGGAAGCCAGAATATCCTTGGCCAGGCCCTTGGACCTCGTTCATATGCTAGGAGACCCTGCTGTGTGCAGCTTTCCACTCTCCCGTGTCTGGATGAACCTGGGCTTCCTTCCTTTCAGCTCTCCATGCAGTTGCACAGCCTTCAACTGCCTGGAGCTGATACCAACTTCTGAAACAGATTATTTATTAAGAGGCTACAATGCAAGTTTGTCATAGGAACCCCACTGGATTTCCTTAGGGTGGTTTGGAGGATCTAGGTTTGGCTTTTGTCCCTTTAAGACCTTCAAGCAGCTGCTGCCAGATAGGGTAGCTGCGAGGCCCCCCTTTGATCTCCACAGCCCCGCCAGGCAGCAGAGCCAGTGAGGGTCTGTTTCCACACAGCTCTATGGAGAGCACTTAACAAAAATGAACACCATTTATTGCTTTTTCTGAGTTGTAAGCTCCCCAGGGGCCTGGCGCCGGTTTTTACCCTGCTTATCTCTGGTAAGAACACCACATCACACAGTCCCTTCTAGAGTAAAACAAAAACAGTAACTTAGGGTTCAGTTGTGTTCTCTTCCAGCTTTGGAATTAATCTGCCTTTGAAATGGGAAATGTAAAGCTTTAATAGGAGTGAAAGGAAACCAAGATGTCCGGTGGGTTTCCTGAGTAGGAGTCTAGATGGAGGGAATTGTGTGAGGTCGGCATTAAAAATGAGTAGAGTTTACTTCATCTAAGCAGAGGCAAAGGGATCTGAGTCTGGGAGACCCGAGTTTGGGTTCCATTTTGTTATTTTGCAACCTCTGCGGCCTGTGAGTGGTCACCATCAGAGAAGGTTGGCCGTGCTTGATCAGTATTTTCTTTGAAAGACAGCTGTGGTATCGGGCATAACTGATGAAAAGCACCAGTGTGCAGACCAGTTCCAAAGTGACTGGAGCACCAAGGGTGTGCGTGCGTGCGTGCGTGCGTGCGTGCGTGCGTGGTGTCGTGTTTGCATGCACAGTGAATACAGACATAAATATATACAGGTTTCATATACACATGCATATGTAGATTTCATGTGTGTCCTGAAGCACTTTGTTTCAAAGTGGGCCCTGTTTCTGTGGGTGCCTTGGTTTGAGACAGACTCCTGGGAGGGATGTGGAGTCTCCTTTCTTTGCTGAGGTGTGGGGCTAATAGTACTGTGCTTCCCACTTGTGTGGGTTAATGTGGATGACACAAGTCACCGAAATCCTTCTCTCCGAGTGAGGGATAGAGAGTCTTGGCAGCCAGACGTTAAAAGGAGGCTGCTGACCCCTTATTGCGTATGACCGCCCTGGCAGCATCTCATGTAGCAAGACTTGCTCCAGCAAGTGGCCAGGGTGCATCCCTGTAATGTATTCATCTAGCCACTCATTCGCCTTCTCCCACCTGTCTAGAATTCTCTGTGAACTGGCCATGGCCTGCACCTCCTTGATGAGTGTGGACAGTAGATTGTTGGCTCTCCACAGTACTCATGGCTGATCAAATCCTGCAGCAAATATGGGTCCTTTAGGGGAGCATTTCGGGAATCAATGTATTTTGGGGTGAGTGGGTGTTGAGAATGTGGTCCATGTTATATCTTCTATTATTAATCAAATGATGGAAACAATGGGAAGCTATGGTAGGAACAAGAGGAAGATGATGATGGAAATGTCTGTATTTTCTGGACTGGACAGAAAATGGAGGAGGGCAAAATACTGGTGTGAAGGATGAGTGTGTGTGTTTTAGGAAACCCTGTTACTCTCTCAGTTACCCATCTTTTATAAATTTCAGGTTTTGGTTATCATAAAATCCCTGATGAAAAAGGTCCAAATTCCCCACCACCACCACCCAATTAAAAAAAAATGTACAGAGTAAAAACACCCTGCAGATCTTAGAAGAAACAAGAAGCTGACATGCACTTGCTGTATTTCCTTCCTGTGGTGGCTTTAGATTCACTGTCCTTAAACATCTTGTTTTGGATTCAGGCACTCAGGACCTCATGGCCCTCAGCCCCTGCAGGGGACCCACCAGGCACCACAGGAACTGCTGGGCCCCTACTGCACATGTGTCGGAATTATTAAGCCCATAAAACTAGATTGTCACATCTGAAACTGTTTAGCTGCTGAAACTGAGACGTGACTTCAAAGCTGGCCAAGCGTTTCCAGACAGACGAGCGGGCTGGCACCTGGAAGTGGAATTCCAGCCCCTGGCGGCAGGCAGAGTGGCCTCCTCACCTTTTCCTAAGAAAACACTGTTCCTCAGAGCCTAGGACTAGATGCCACACCCGGAAACCTATTTGAGGAACAAGGTTCCTGCATCTGAGGGCTTTCAAAGCCATCATCACCCCGGAGTCCATTGCCTCCCTGCACTAAGGGTGTCTGCAGCCCACTTTCCCCACAGTCTCCTCCTAGCCTCTTGTTTCCTGCTTCTTACTAGTCCTTACCCCTCTGGTACGTTCCTCAGCAGGAGAGGCTATGGCCTTGCTCTCCCTACCCTGTAGCCTCTTCCTTCATTCCCTCTTGACCTGCTGGCTCCAGCACTGGCTGCCCTGGCTTCAGTCACCTCCTCAGGGCATCCCAGCTCTTTGTGGTTCTCCAGGTGTAGTCTGACCCACGGGTGATAACCTGAACTTGAGATGCCCGAGAGGATGCCCACATTCATCCCACACGCAGCACATCAGCAGCCTCCAGGCAGGAGCCCGGGCATTCTCTTGGCTCCCTCGGCTCTCCTGCATGCCTTTGGGTGTTTGCAGCCCACACCTGAAGGCACTTCTGGCTGCTCTCATGTACTCCTTCACCTCCTGTCTGACCCCACAAACGTGGCATGAATCTCACCTAGGTCCTACAGCCCTGTCTTCCCACCAGCAGGCAATTCTTAGCCTAGGCTCAAGCCCCAGCACCAGTCTTACAGAGTGGCTAGCTTTCCCAAAGATCATCCTGGTGGCCTCTGTCATATGTTTCTGGAGAGTTCCGTGTCTGGAGTAGAATGGCTACGGGGGTCTGTCAGGAACTAAGAGTTTAATGTGGGTAATTTTTCTGATGGTCAGGAGCTAATGTTGGAGTGAACAGACATATAAAGACCCACCCTAGTACTTGGCCACCATGTGTTGTAGACCACGCACCCTTCCTGGGGGCCCTATGGTGCCAGCTGTCCTGTTGGGTACAGCTCTGGACAGTAGCCTCAGTACATTTGCTATGGCCTCACCTTCTGTTTCCCCTAGAGTACCACTAAAGACCTAATCCCTACTTGTTTCCCCACCCTGCCTGTTTCTGTCTCTGTATTCTTTTATCTGACTATATCTGTCTCTCTGTGAGTCCCACTCCATCTCTGAGACACTGACAGATCTGGCTCTTCCTCCTAGTCTGTGTTCAGGGTGCACACACAACCTTGACCTTAAAACTGATAGGCAGCACCAGTGCTTCCACAACCCTAAAGGTTGTGAGCCAAGGGTAGATGTGGACTTGTTGAAGGTCACATGCGCACTTCGTCACAGAGAACAGGATTCTGTGAGAGCGCTCACGGCCTGTCCTTCCTCCAGAGGCCTGACTTGCTGCTCAACCTGAGCCTGGATTCTCCTTGCAGCAGAAGTCCTTGGACCTGGATTCAGGAAGGAAGATGTGGTTTTACCTCTTGATCTAGACACCCAGATTGTTTTCTGGACAGGAGTAAACATTCGCCCCCTAGACAAAGAGACTTCTCAGAAGCCAGGCGTGGTGACACCCGCCTATTCTAGCACTTGGGAAGTGGAGACAGGAGGGCCAGGCGTTAGACACCGCCCAGCCCACAGAGGCCCATTCCTTCCATCAAGAACCTGCATGTGCCCACCAGCATTCCTGGCTTTCACACAGTTGGCCTGGGAGCCCAGACTTCTAGCAGGTGCCCCTTCTCCATATTGTCTTCTTTTCAGAAGAGAGAAACCCGGTTTTTAGAACCTTTGAGACAGGTTTAAAGGAACTTTACCTCTTGGTGCCGGTCTGTCCCTGGCCTGGTTGTGGGCCCCCACTTCTCCTCTAGGACCCCCAGCAGCCCAGTAGTTACCCTGAGGAGTCAGGTGATTGATGACAGACATTTACATTTGCCTGACCTTGCTTGAGGCGCAGGTGGAGACAGTGTTCTCATGTTCCTGAGTCTGGGGGACGCTTCAGGCAGTGAGCAGCCAGCACATGGTTATCCTAAGGCCCGTCTGCCCTGTGCTTATTCTGTCTCTTACTCTCAGAGCTGCCTGTGGTGAATGTGCATTTGGAAGATGCCGAGGCCCTGCAGGTTCTAATAGGTGGTGTGATTCAGGAGCATGACCCTCTTTCAAAGATGGGTGTGGGTGCCACCATCTCTGATTCTTCTCTGTGCTGACAGCAGGACAACTTGAGTTGCCCCCTGACCTAGGAAACTAGGACTCTGGGTTTGTTGGGAAACTTCCCTACTTGCTGCTGCCACCCAGTGGCAATTATGGGGAATGTTTGTGGGCGGTGACCTGAACCTGTCTGGGGCCTCTCACCTCCTCAATACCCTGTGGGGTAATGGAACAGGGCAGGGCTGTGAACTGTGGGCCCCTCATTTTATGTGTGAATAAGTAGGTGTTTGTAGGATGTGGACTATCCTTGAATGTAGCAGCAGGGCAACCCAAGTTAATCCCAGACTTAATACCACCGATGCTTGTCACCTTTTTTATGGGTCATGTTCCCACTGTGACATGGACCCCACAATCATGACACTGGTCCCCAGTGGCTAGGAGACCATCCATCAGAGACTGGAGAATGAGCTGGTGATGTTTTAAGGGCATCAAGCAGGGCCTGGGGTAGGGTGAGTGCCCCTGGGTCAGGCGCTGAGGAGATGTGCAGAATGCTAAGCTGGAGCCTCATCAGGCAGCTGGGGTCCATATTAATCTAGACATGACATCCAGGGTGACTTGGACAGGGCCAGACATCGGTGTCTAGCAACTGAGAGTGTAAAGAGGAGGTAAAGCTTGACCAGAGAGGGTGGCTTCAGAGGCCAAAGCAAGGAGGGTCTGGCAGGGGGTATGGCTCAGGTTCCTGAAGAGGAACTGGGGTGAGTGGGGATGTGAGACTCTCAGGAGAATCTGCTAGGGCCTGAGGTCACCAGACTCTGTCACAACAAGGGTAGGTAATGTCCGCCTTTGACAGCGTTGCTTGTGGGCCTAAGTCATAGGGACTTGACTGCACTGGGAGGGGCTCCATGTCTGGCCAGTGTCCCTGCACAGGTTTTATATGATGTAATTAAAGCTCTTGGCTCCTCTAGTTAACTAAAGCGTTCAGATTAAAGGGCACTTCTATGTAAGCAGGACAGATTTGACTAAAACACCAGGCAGAGGCCAGAATTACCCCACAAACATTCATTTTCTTCTTTGATCGGGGCCTCTCCAGCCACCCCTTGGCCAGGGCTTAGAATCCTACATGTTCTAGGGTTTGGTGTATGCTGACAGTCTACTGCAGTGGCCCTGCCCACACGGTGTGGCCTTGGCCAATTATAGCAGCCATGGCCTATTATTGTATCTTTGGGAATGTCCCAGGAGAGCAGCCTAGAGTTTGTGTGGGATCTTTTTTCTTTATCTTATTTTCCTTCTTTTCTTGCAGTGCTGGGCTTTGTACCTAGAGCAGTGCATCCCAAGCATGCTCTCTCCCACTAGCCAACCCCCAGTTCCTTTTCTGAATTAAATATCCTTGCTTCTCCACCTACTAGTGCTTTTAAAGTCTATAACCCATTCAGAGCTCCAAAACCTGCTACTCAAGATTATTTTTAAAATAAATGGAAGGTATCCATGAATGCTGGCTGTTCCCCCCTCACAGACAGGATAAAGCATGGTATGCATTTACAGCAAGTCAGAAATTGGTAGCTCTAGGCTCTAGCCTTCCAGCTGTCTCTCCATCCTGGGGTGCTGTGCCCACCAATTTCTCAGTGAGATGAGACTTACTGAAGGATTCAAGCTCTCTGGCCAAGAGCTAATGGGGAGCAATGAGTCCTGGAGTTCCATGGGGGAAGGGACTATGAGAATCTTGGGGATCCTCTCTGCTCTCACCTGTACCACTTTTCAGGCCCTTCCTGGAGGTGGGTGCAGGTGACTTGGGAGATGCCCACCTTGACCTCGGCTCCTCTTGCCCTGGCTCCTGTCATCTGACAGTGACTGGAGTCTTCGACCTGCTCCCTGGCATCAGCCAGCGTTGGTTTCCCTGCATAACTGTATTTTGCCAGCAGCAATTTACAACCCCTGGATTACAATCAGACATAGTACCTGTCAGCCACAGCACCTTGGATCCGTCCAGTACGAAGCTGAGCCTGTGAGTTCCATGTCCTTGAGTTCTAGCTTCCATACCTCACAGAAGTTGGAACTGATGCTTTACAAGTTACTCTGTTTTCAAAGGAAAAAAAGTTCCAAATTGGGCTTTTAGAAATGAGTAGATGTCATCGTATGTTCACCTGGGACAACTCTAGGCTCAGGCCTCCAGTCTCAGAAGGACATGGCACTGTGCATTGTAGACATAAAAGAGTTTCACAGGACCAGGACAAACTCCTAGCACTTCAGTAAAATCAGATCTTTTGTGCCTTGAATCTGTGGGTTATTTGATCAGTGAATTAATGAGTACTCCTACTTCTTCCTCCTTCTCCTTTTTGAGAAAGGGTCTCACTATGTAGTCCTGGCTGTCCTGAAACTTGCTGAATAGGACAGGCTGGCCTCAAACTCACAGCAATCCCCTGCCTCTCTGTCTCCCAAATGCTGGGAGTAAGGGTGCACCCTACCCCCTGCAGCTAGCAAGGGGGCTTTTAATAATTATGAGGTTTTCTCAACACGATGATCTCCAGCGTAATCCCTTAAATGACAACCTAAGAACAAGCCATATAGGCAGCCTATCCCTAATGGTTCCCATGAGTTGGGAGGTCCAGAAAGAGGAAGACTTTGGGGGTATTTATGAGATGTAGATATGAGCAGGAGTCTCCTCTATTTCCTGGCCCTAGTCATTCAGCCTTGACCATTTTGGTCTCCTGCCACGAGGGCTCCTCAAATGCTATGTTTCCCACAACTGGTGCACAGCCCAAAAAAACCTAGACAGGATCTCCTCCCTCTTCCCTCTGCTGCACTCTGGGGTAGTCCTAAGGACCTATCCTGGCTTCTCCTTTCAGGAGACAAACACTGGGTTTGTCCTCACCAACCTCGCACAGCTAGTACCCAGAATACTGCTGTACTCCCGTCTCTGTCCCTTGAACCTGAGTGTTTCTGGTATTCCTCTTCCACGAATTCTGCAGAACAGTCAGCCTGTCCATTCAGGCTTGGGCCTTTTCATGGTTATTGTCTTGTTTGCTGCTACAGACAGAATGCTTTTCCCACTCTATCACAAAAGCGTCAGGTTTTTACATATGCTGTCATTTCATGCTCTGGATTTGATCGAGACCTGTATCCTTGTGTCCTGCAGATGGACATGACCCCACAAGGTGGTGCTGGGAAGCCTGCCAGGCATCCCATATTCTCCACAGTGAGGAATGGGGTGGGGATATTTCTTGGTTCCTGTGGTCACTGACAGGGTAAGAATGTGCCAAACTGTACCTGGGATACTCAGTTTTCTGAATGAGATATAAAATTGAGGAACTTTGTCTTTCTCCCGCCTACAGCTACAAACCAAAGGCATCCTTTGACCCATGTTATCCCTAGGGACATTGCCAGCTGGCCAGTTGGATGGGTCTTAGCTCAGCTTCCCATCTACTTGAGGCGTCTCAAAGCTTTGAAGCCACCTGGAGTCAAACAGAAATGCCAGGAAACTGGCGGGAAATTCTCCTGGGGGCCCTGAGTGCTGGGCTAGGGGCTGCGAGTTCCCCCGCCACGAAGGGCCCTTTGATTGCAGATGGCTTCCATGGCACATTTTATATTTCCTTTCTTGTAGCCTTTGCTTCTGTGGATTACTTACAAGAACCATGCGAGCTTTTGTTGTGCAGAGTTTCTTGGCTTAAACATCGCCTGGATGTGTTTGAAGTCCTTCCCATTTTTCTATAACTGGTCTTGAGATCAGCTGTGGGCCGAGGGTGTTTCTTGGCAGCCATCCCTGCTCCTCAGCCCAGCCATGGGGGAGACAGTGCCCCCTCTGCAACTCCAGTGAGTGCCAACCTGAGTTTATCCCATGGTACCATGGGGGCAGCTTTAGTAGAAAGTACTGCAAGCTAGGACAGGAATAGTACTAGGCAGGGTTCTTGGTCTCAAGGCTTCTTATACTTGTGTTGGCAGTGTTAGGGCTGAGCTTCAGGGAGATCCCAAGTCTCACTTTGGACAGCGGGCTTTGCTTGTAGGCAGTGAGGCCCAGTTCTGGAAATGACTCCAGCACATGGTCCTTGTACATTCTGCTGTATGAAGCTGGAAGGGATGGTATATGTGGGCCCACAGATTGAGGGGCCTCTCAAGGTCTGATGCTGGTGTCATTCAAGGTCTCAGCCTCACAGAGCTCCTAACTGTTGTCTTCCTCTGCTCTGCTGAGCCTCATGGTTATATGTGGCTGTTCTTTTGCAGGAGCTGCCCAATGGAGACCCTAAGGAGGGGCCTTTCTGGGAAGACAAGGGTTCCCTAGAAGGTGAGTCCAGCTCCAGCAAATGCTCCCAGACTTTACCCTGACCTTAGGGCTCACACCACAGAACCCTCAAAACTGGCATGTAAGAGTCAGGGTCAGTTGGATCCTAGTCTGAAGAGCAGTTACTTTTTGAGTAAGCATCAGCCTCAATCATCTGTGATTCTGTACCAAGCAGGCAGCTTGGATCAGTCAATGGAAGAAGCAAAATGTTGAGCCACCGTGTCCCCATACACTTGTTCATTTTGTGTGTGTAGTTCTGGGACTGAGCAGAGAGGCCGGGCTTCATGGACTGGTGCTCTTAAATTCTGAGCTAACATCATGGCTACTTATTGCAACAGTGTGGAGTGGTGGAGCAGTCCTAAACATGCCACCTGTGACTTGAACCCCACTTGAGTCACTATCACATGCATGCATCTTTGGTGGAGTCAGCCCCACCCAGAGATGTCGTAAGTTCTTACAGGATACTAGTAGGTGCAAAGGACTGGCCTTCAGACATCTGCTGAAGCCCATAGGGGCTCCCAGCGCTGCCTGCTGGAAGTCAGGCACTGGGTATCCTCTTAGGTCATACCTGGACAGACGCCTGACCAACGGCCCTGGGCCCCTTTCCTGAGAACACAGCTTGAGACCCAGAGGATATGTGAATCCAGAACAGGGCTCCTTATCCATCCATATAGGGAGTCAGGGGAGACAAGACTTTGGCCATCAGAGAGCCCATGTGTCCTTGTCAGTGGGTTCTGGATTGAAGGGTTAGAAAATGACCATGAGAATGAGGAGAAAAGCCTGGTGATACAGGAACTCACTCCCCTGGAGGACTCTGGAGTGGAGACCACTCCGTTATGATCTTGAAGGCCCTTCTCCCACCCCTTCTGTACAGTGTCAGCCTAGAGGAGCCAATCAGGATGAGGCTCACCCAGGTGAGGCCTCTCTCTTTTCTACAGGAGCAGCTCTTAGCTCAGTACCATGCAGCACAGAAGAGAGTAGAGACAGTCAACCCATTTCCCCTGTCCTCATGCTGCTCACATGGGATGGGCCTTGCCTCACCTCCTCATGTCTCCACAGTTGTGCTGCCCCCTGAGAAGTCTGAGGGCCATGAGGGTCAGGGGCAGCTCTTTAGCATGGATGACGGGGAGAAGGCAGCAGGCCACGAGGCCCCACTAAGAGCCAGCAAGAAGCACTTGAACATTGATGTAAGTCCTTTTCCCTGCACACCTCCATGAGTGGGTCCCTAAGACCTGGGATGAATAGTGGCCTTAATTGGGACCATGGCCATGCCAGCCCTGTGGTTTCCTCAACCTCCCTGAGATCTTAAAGCAGGACTACAATGTGCTGCTCTGGTGGGTTGCATGGTATGGCTATGAACTTGGCCATGCTGGGCAGATGGGTCTCCATATGGAATGGGTATCCAGCACTACTGGACAGTGAACAACAGCAGGGTCTCCTACCCCACAGGCAGGGGAGCAGCAAGAACACTTGGTTCTAATTCCTCTTACTCAAAGTGATCCTGAGTATTTGCAAGTACAGGGACAGATGCCACAGGGGGGAAACTGAGTCATGAGGCATGGTGTCAGTACATCATTAGGAGGAGGTGAGGGGAGCTGGGCAAGGACAGACACTGAGGGTTGGAGCCAACCGTCCTTGAACTTCCTCGTCCTGGCTGGAAACTAGGAAGAACCACAGCTGGGGCCTTCCCAGTCCCACGTCCCACATGACTCTTCCTTGTCTCCCCTCCCTACACACCACCTACAGGCCCTCCAGTGTGATGTCTCAGTGGAAGAAGACAACCGCCAAGAGTGGACTTTCACACTGTATGACTTTGACAACAGTGGGAAAGTCACCAGAGAGGTAATGTGCCCACATGCGTCAGACCACCCAAAGGATGGGGGCTCACTCAGGTCAGGGGTGTGGCCTCTCGAGCTCTGGAACCAGTCTCATTCAGTAGACAGATGGACAGATGTCTGGGTCCTCAGACGGAGAGACAGAATGAGCCTTTACTGGAGAGAAGAAAGAGACTAGAACTTTCCTGAGATAGAAGGGGAGGCAGCGTGGGGACCCACTTTCACATCCTCAGCTAGCTAGTATCAGTGTCTCCTTACTCTGGAAGTCTACAGTCTCCCCATCAAGTCCAGTGTGGCCTTTCCCTATAGCTGTGATGTCCCTAGGCCAAGCCTGGGACAAGAGTCCCTCACAGAGCAGCCTGGGTCTTTGGAGTGCCCATGTTTCCTCGTGTTGTGTGTCCAGGAGGGCAGAGAAGGCATCTGCATGGGCCATGTGATACGGATGCTGAAAAGCTTACCTGCTCATTGATCTGTTTGAATGTAAGACATGTGGCTTCAAGGACAGACAGCTGGGCTACCTTCAAGCCATGCATGACATCCTGGGGCAATTCTGGGTATAAGATAAGGCAGTCTCTGATGGGGAATAAGTGGACCCAAGGTACCTGCTGTGGCTAGGGGATGAATAAATACATGCTTGGAAAAGAAGGGAGAAATGTCTGTCATGTTGGTCCCAGGACATGTCCAGTCTGATGCACACCATCTATGAGGTTGTTGACGCCTCTGTCAATCACTCCTCGGGCAGCAGCAAGACCCTCCGAGTGAAGCTAACTGTCAGCCCTGAGCCCTCCAGCAAGAGGAAGGAATGTCCTCCCCCTGGCCAAGGTAAGGGGTCTATGCCAGGAGCCTTCCTGTTCAAATGGTGCCATCTCCATGAGCACGACCCCTGAGACAGGCCACTTCCACAGCCACCTAATTCATGTTTCATCCTTGCTCTTCTCTGTAGCACTTACCTCTCTACCATTGACCCCTGGATATCAGCATTGTTTATGTCCCCTAACCACTTTCAGTCAAAGATTCTGTTTCCACAATGTCCCAAACAGGACCCGGTAACTGGCAGGGGACAAAACTTTGCTTAGTGGGTAGATGGATGAGCAAGAAAAGTAATTCTTTAACAAAGGGCATTGTGGTGTAGGCCTCCAGTCCAAGCACTAGGGGTGCAACAGGGTTAAAAGTTCAAGGCCAGCATTGGTTATAGCATGACTCTGTCTCAAAAAAGCAACCCAATGACAACAACATGGAATGAGTGGGTGGATGGGTTCCTAAGACGTGAAGAATGAGTGGGCTAAGGACAGGCAGAATGCATGAGTGGAAGCGTGGACAAGCAGGTAAGCAGGGGGTGAGTGAATGGGTGAGGCGTGAATAAATGGATGCACTGAGGCATGAGAGAGTGTCACCCCTTCCTTTCAGACCGGGAGTCCACTCGTGGCAGAACAGAGAGTGAGCTCACAGAGGACCCCCGAGTGGCTGACCGAAGGCTGTCTGCCTACAGCAGGTGAGGTATGGGGCCAGGTGGTGGCATCCTGCAGGCCTCCCCAATTTCTTGTCAGGAAGGGTGCTGAAATAGGTAGGCCCTGTGTGCTGTGAAGGGTGATGGCACCTGAGTGGGGCTGAGCACCATGCCTATGCAAAAGAAGGGAGCAGGGGCCACTGTGGCCCCAGTTAGGTGACCAGAGAACACCCTGATGTTTAGGGCCACTCAAGCCTCGTGAGACCTGTGGTGGGATCCTGGGTACTGGTAGGCTGCCCTAATGAGCTGTGGACCTTAATTCTCTGGACAACATACAACATTGCCCAACTGCCTCCCCTCTGCCTTCTCTAGACAGTGGGTACTAGTCCAAGTCCCCACTGAGGCCTCCTAGACAACCATCCACCTCTGCAGGCACCCCTGTCCTATGGTGTTTGAAGCTCTGGCCATGAGTGCATGGTCAGACCCATCCTCTCTGCTGCACACAGGAAGCCCAATGCTGATTCCCAGACCTGCTCTGTGAGAGTACCCTACTGTGTGGATGAGAACACAGAGCGCAGAAACCACTACCTAGACCTTGCTGGCATCGAGAACTACACATCTAAGTTTGGTCCTGGTAGGTACTGGAGGACCCCTACCTTGTATCTACCCTCTGGGTGTAGATTCCTCCCTAAGGGTGCAGGTAGGCAGTGGGCTCTGGAATTCCAATGGTGTTGGGTCCCAGGTGTCCACACCTCATTTGGACATCCCATCATCCTTTGCCTAGATGTGGATGCACATCTTACCCTCCTGCCACTGGCAGGGGCCTGGAAAGCAAGGTGGATAACCATCCAGGTATGTGTTTGAGACATGCTCTGGGTTAGGGAAAATATAAAACTACTACATTTAGGTTCAGGAGTCTTCCAGCTGGGGGAGCTGGCATGTTAGCTAGAAGAGGTGGACAGCCAGCATTGTAGACACCTGTCCTGCTCTACTGAACGTTCCTTTTGAGATTCATGAACTGCAGCCTGGCTGGTACTCTGAAAGCTAGAGGCCAAGTCCCCCACTAGCACCCCATTTCCACTAGGCATCCCTGGGGGGTTCACTCAGGCCATTCGAACCTTGTGACAGTGTCTCTGATAAGTCCCTCCAGTCTGTTCCAGACAACCTGGGCTAGAGGTCCCTGGTTGAAGTTGACCTTCACCCAGGAAGGGCTAGCCCTGTGTGCTACATACTAGAGCTTCAATCCTCTGATGATGGGGGCATCTGAAGAGATAGATGGGGATCCAAAGAGTTTAGTGGGGAGTTTGACCACAACTGGCCCCACGTACTGAGGCCACTGCTACCAGGTTATTTTGAAAGTCTGATTGATTCTCCCTCCCTCCCTCCCTCCCTCCCTCCCTCCCTCCCTCCCTCCCTCCCTCTCTCCCTCCCTTCCTCCCTGTGTGTGGTGGAGAGAGGGACAGGGGATATATTAATGAATTAATTCTGGTCCCTCACTGGAGTGTCCCTGAATATAACACAACTTTCTGATGCCCCCTCGTGTGCTGGACAGGGCTCTGACTATGCTAGTAGAGAATCTCCACTAATAGGCCCTCCACCACAGGGGTAAAGGGCCAGCTGAGCCAAGCACAAGTTGCCAGGGTGGCCAAACCCCTTTAAGGAGTGAAGTAGTGACACCCAGGGTCCTTAATGAGGGGCTGACTCCCTTCTGGGATGTAAGATCTATCTGGAACTGAGCCATGACCTCTTCTCCCTGCCCAGCTTGGGGCATTTGGCCATCTGAGCTGTGACCCAGCCTGCAGGTCACCTCTGTTCAAGCCAGAGTGCAGAGATGACATGTGTCCCAAGCCTTACTGTGGGCCACCACTCTGTCTTGTCCCCAGGGTCACCACCTGAGCAGGCCAGGCAAGAACATCATGGCAGGGCCACACACGTTCCCAGCAGGTCCCGATCACAGGAGTCGGACGCCCATGCTATACACCACCGCAGGTCCCAGGTCCTGGCTGACCATGTCGTACCAACTAATGAGCCTGCTGTCCGGGCCCTGGCTGCGCAGCCCCGGCTCAAGGGGCAGGAGAAGCAGTTCCTCAGGTCTCCCAAGGGTCCAGGAAAACCTCTTGGGGCACCAGGCAGCAGCAAACCAGGGAAAACGCTCAACTATTGCCTGCAGGCTGTCCCACTGCCCCAGGGTGCTCAGGACGGCCACCACCTTCCGCAGCCCCCACCACAGCCCCCACCACAGCCCTACGGTCACAAGCGGTACCGGCAGAAGGGCAGAGAAGGCCACTCACCACTCAAGGGACACGGCCAGCCTACCATGGTGGAGCATGAAGTGGTACGGGACCTGCCTCCCATGCTAGGGCCCGAGGGCTACATGGTGCCTGTGATCCAGAGGCATGAACACCATCACCACCATGAGCACCACCACCACCACCATCACCACCACTTCCACCCATCCTAGCACCCAAATAAGTACTCTGCCTACATGCCCTCGGGGACACAGAGCAGGTGCTGGCATGTGCCCAGTAGAGTACAGCATCCCCTGACCCAACACCCAGCTGCAGATGTCAAGTGGATACCAGGGAGATGGCACCAGGCTGGATATTCATGGACAAAGCCTTCCCCATGCCATTTGGATACCAGTACATTTGATGCAGCTGATGATTCCCAGTAACAAGTGCTCCTGTGTGATCCAGAAAGCCCATACATGAGGGCAGAAAAACATCTGCTCTTACTTTTGCTGCACAGTGTGGTCCCAGGATGTTCGAGGGACTGTGCCTAGACATTCTTTGTATCCTTGTGGTCACTGACCTTTGGGTGCCCTGATTGTTCCTGGCACAAGACCAGGAGTGAATGGAAATGGTAAAGCTTTCTGTGAGGTTTATTCATTGTAGTCAGCGGGTTGGGCTTGGGAAGTGGTTCTTCTTCAGCGTACCATGTCCTTAGTTTCCCACATGATGTCACACAAAGCAAAACAAAGAGGTCAGAGTATCAGCAAATGTGGAGGGGGCATGAATGAGCAGAAGGGCAGGGTGATGTTCAGCGGGCAGCACAAGGCTTGGTCTCCAGAGCTTCCAGCATCCTAGATGGATGTGGTTGGGAGGGGATAGATCAAGTACCATGCTGGAGGCCCTCACCTAGGCTGTGCTCATTCTTGTATCATAGCCAAGTGACACTTAAGTGTCCCTTCTACAAGGGCTGCAAGGGTATGGGAACCTCAATAAGCCATGGTCTTTTGGCTCCACCAGAACAGGATACTGCAAGGGGAATTTTTACCTCATGAGTTTGTGCAGGTAGCATCATGGCTTCTTAGCGTAAGAAATTGTGTATTCTGTAATATGCCATACCTTGTATTAAAACAGACTTTTTCTGAGAGCTGTGGTCAGTCTACCTATACCTTGTAGCTGCCAGTGGAGATGACAGGTACATGTTGTGAAGGGCGAGTGCTGTAGAATCATCTTGGCTAGTGTTGGTTGATATACACAACTCTACAGTAATTCTTACTAAGGTATATTTGGACTGGTCTAAGAAAAACCAGAACTCTAAACCCAGGATTTACCTCATGCTGACAGGAACACTGGGCACCATATCAGCCACATGGCCATGGCTTATGCAAACATTCATATTCAACAGAGAAGCAACACCTTATCGTCTCTCCTTAAACACTAAATTCTACGGAATTCCTGAAGATCTGAGTGTAATGTCTCCTGTGCGCTGGTCCCACATGCACAGGGAGACCTGGGGATTATTAGCCCACAGAAGGCTGTTGCTGGTCACGTCACAGCTAGAAATCACACACATGCTCCTGAACACAAAAATGACTAGTGTGCCACCCTTTCCTTACACTATGACAAAGTCCCTATGTCACGGATGTAGAGATGGTACACATTTGCGGCTCCATTGCCCGCACCACAGCAAAAGGACTGGGTAAGGAATCATCATGGTCACCTAGCTTGTTTCTCAGTATGCAGCATTAAGAGGTCCTTTCAGGCTGAGAGAAATCACACAGGATATCCCTAAAGACACCTTGGGCCATGGTTCAGCTGAGTACCTAGGAAGAGGGGAGATTCTGCTAGGTCTGGGCTTTGGCTTCATCTTTTAAAAATTCAGGGCAGGTGAAAGTCCTAACAAGCACAGGGAGGGAGCCGAGCACCTGCCACTAAGTGAACGTTAAGCAGAGGAGTCAGCACCACTCCAGCCAGCTGAGGGACCACGCCTTAGCAGCAGGA